>BRZM01000088.1:14878-36449 GCA_033238685.1 Lates japonicus | reverse complement strand
TACGCCAGAGCTCATAACCAAAGGTTAAGGTTGGAATATAAATCGACTTATACCGTGACCTCACCATTACTGTTTGGTACAACACCTCCATCCCTGCTTCACCAATCCACCTGTCAATATCAACTAATCAAGGAAATTTCCCATTGAAGACATTAACAAACCCCACAGCTCTCAGCGGTATAACAGGTTTAATTGACTGTTGCTGAGAAAAGCACTAATGATTTACTCTGGGACATCAGAGGGACATTAGCCTGCCCACCTTATGTCTAAGGCAGTGAGGAAACATCGATGAAGGGCACATAAAATCAGCAGCAGGCTGATCTTCCCCCTCGAGACTGCACAGATACATGGAACATCTGGATTTTTGGGCAAGGTCATGTCAGCTCATGTGAAAGTGAATGAGTAACTTTTTCTGACTGAACAAACCAAGAATATGAATATTGCTGAAAGTTAGTATCTGGTTCTTGGAAAATATGCCGTAGGTTTCCAAAGCAACTCATAGTATCCTTAAATCAGCAATCATCGTGATTTTGATAAGAGCCTCTAACAAGACAGAGGCCCACTTGTTAATAAGTTATTTATAGTCTGTGATGATGGTGCATGTGTAGTCACGCTGCCTCATGGGACCAATTCAGCTTGGAAATATTTTGTTGTCACTGACCCTAGGTGGGTGATGATGATGTAGAAGATGAAGACAATAATACTGGCTTTGTTATTCAAAGTAGGGAGTCATATTACACAGTCACTTCATTCTCAGATTGCAGTTTGTTTTCTCAGGATGGCAATATAGGTCCATCAGTCTGACAGTCAGTCGGTAGGCTCACCACACCACTGGTCCAGGCTGAAATATCTCAACAAATACCAAATGGATTGTCATTACATTTTATACAGGCAGTCATAGTCCCCAGAGGATGAGTCACACTGACTTGATGATCTGCTGACTTTTCCTGCCACCAGCAGGTTGACAGAGGTTGGCTTTTAGTGAAATATTTGCATAACTATTGAATGGATTGCCATGAAATTTGGTACACACAATCATGCCTCCTCTAGGATGAATTGTTATCACTTTGCTGATAATCTCACCTTTTATTTAGCACCTCTATTAGGTAAAACTTAAACTTTTTCTGACACTGATTTATCTCAGCCTCAGTTATAGTTTGTGTTTCATGCTAATTAGCTAATGAGTATGGTATCCATGACACCTGCTAATCATCAGCATGTTAGATGTGTCATTATGGGCATGTTAATATTTAACTTAAAGCACCATTGTGCCGGAGTGCAGCCTCTCAGAGCCGCTAACATGGCTATAGACCCTTTGTCTTCTTTTAATTAGCAGTGTCTGTATGAGATGCAGGAATTTCATTGGTTAACTATTGTAGCAACAAAAAAGTAAATGAACAGATGAACAATATTGAAAAAAAAGGGCACACAAAGCACATCTTTGGAAAGTAAGCACTGCATGAACACAACACATGAAACAGAGCATACTGTGAGGTTTATACTGATGGAGATTCCGGAGCGAGTAAGAAAAGTGCTGAAGATATTGAATAACAAAGAGTCAGATAGTAGCTCAGTCAGTCTTCTGTGGATGACATTATCTCCTCCGAGATATAGGTTCATGTGCTTATCCTCTGCCTTCAATCTCTGTCACACAAACACACGTGCACGCATTCTGTACACACACTTTTCTTATTGTCTCCTCCTAAGACTCACAAGGCCAGCAGGCTTGACTAGGCAGCACTGGCTTCTGCACTGTGCACAGTAATTATAGTAAGAATGCACACCCTCTCTTCCACACTTACACACAAACGCAGATACGCACACATCCCTATGTATTCACCATGAGCTCCCAGCATCACGCCCTATAGCTCATTCTTTCCTGTGCTGCAGGGTAAAATTGATCCGTCGTGTTGTCTCTGTCCCACTGTGCCACACATAAACATACACAACTACACACACAGGCACAACAGCTTATGTAACCAGTATTCCACTCTTTGGTTGTATAATAATTGAAAGTATTAAGCTTTAATCTAATCAAACTGCTGTGTTTAAGATCTGATGAATGGCAGTCAACATAGCCAAAGGCAATAAAGTGTGTGTGTGTGTGTGTGTGTGTATGTGTGTGAGTACTAATTTATGTAGAAAGGGAGCATGTGCAGAGCAGTTGTAAATCTACACAGTGAGAGAATAATCATTATTGCTCATCTGGTTTGGGTGATAAAGCACAGACGTGGAGACACATTTAGTTTCTCACATCTCATCCTGTGGATCAGTTGACAGAAATCTTCTACCTGTGTGATGTGATCTGGTCCAAAACCTGCATTATTAAGCCATGCAATTACCACCTGACAAAGTTATCACTGTCCGTATCAATTTCTCACTGTCTCGTCTGTTTTGGTTTTTTTAAAATTTCCCTCCAGTGCTCCTTCCTGCCAAAGTTTTCCATCCACATAGAGACCAAATACGAGGACAACAAAGGGATCAATGATAATGTGAGTAGAGCTCAGTAGAGCCCCTAAAAAGAAAGAGGGGATCTCAGTGTGTCTTTTCAACTGATTTCAGGTTTTTTCTGTTTTATTGCCTTGTCTTTTTTTTTTTCCCAGATTCTTGCCAGTCTTATAGATAATGGATGGATGGATGTTAATTATCTTTCTCTGTTTATTAGGTGAAGGATATGCAGAGAAATTTGCAGTCATTCACGTAGATAGATGTTTTTGTTTTGTTTTTTATGCAAGTGATCAAGTCTCTCATCATTTTTTAAAATTTAAATTCAACTTGTGATATGTATTTTCCTTTCTCTACCACCCCATGTCTTCCCATTGAAATGTTAATGTCACTAAAAAAGAAGATCATATGGGAGAGTTATGGCAATGACCTGCAGTTCTGGCAGATAAACATCAATAGCAAAAACACATAAATACTTCACCACCTGCCCTGGTTCTGTGACTGCGCCTCCATTAGCAGCTAAAAGTCACAGACATCACACAACAATTAGTTAAGTTCAGTTCATGTTAATGGATGTTTGAAAATAGGCACAGCACAGACACACATCAATAATATCAAATAACAATAATAAAAGCAAAAAACGATTTGAAAACTGTATAAAGAAAGTAAGTGTTGACTTTCTTCTACAGCAACATGACAAGCTACTCATGGTTTTGTTGAGTCTTTCATCACTGTCAGAAACACTTTGCTTGCTCTCCACTTCTCCTTCAGTGCCACTTAACACTTTAAAGGCAGTGAGGGCAAGTCTGGCGGTTATGCAATGCTGCCTCGATCCATACCATAGCTGGAGAGAAAATGCCGCAGCTCCTCTTAGTGGTGGGTCGGGGGAGTTGCAAACAGATTCACAGATGGTCATGATTTCACATTTGAAACTGATCATAACAGATGGGGGTGTAGATGAATTCAATTGAGGTGTTTGCTCCTTCTCTCAGATATGCACTCTCCACCGTCGCCTTCACCGTTTGTACAGCTATTCTCTCTCATTTCCTTTTTTATTCTTCTCCCTCATCTCTTTTAATAACATCTCTTTTCTCGCTGCCCTCTCCTGCTCCCACTACACCTGTGGGAAAGTTTGAAGTATATAGGAAGTATGACCAACTCTGTGACGCAGGAGCAGTGGAATCGTTCTGAAAGGATCGGGTAATTAAACACATTGCTCTGTTCTTCCTGTGTGAGTCACACAGGAAGAAATCACTGACCACATGGTGTGTCACTGGCTGTGTGAGTCACATTCATCCTCACACTTTGTTTAGTGTATTGTCTGAGGGTAAAGCCGGAAGCAAGGCAGGTGCTCATTATGTCACCTGCACTCTGTACTTTTAAAACCAGCAGGAAATGATCTCATCGTCAACCCTGTAACCTCTTTTAACTTCAATTTTCCTGCGCAATATTTCACAATTTTTCTTTCGCCCTCAGTCTAAAACAACTCCTAACACCTCCGGTGTCTGTGCAGCTGCCCCTCCACTGCTTTACCAAGTGACAGGGGAAATCACGGCGCATCGTCCTGCAGCATTTGTCAACCCGTGAAGTGCGTTATTGATTTGCCTGTCCTCCTCACACGTCAAACTGTTCCCTGTTCCCTCAGATTTTCGGTGGGGAGCCCAGGGACGAGGAAACGGAGGTGTGTTTCGTGGACATTGTCTACGATGAGATCCCCGAGCGCCACTACAAAGAGTCAGAGGTGGGAGGAGGGTCAAGTCACTGACCTCAGGGTGCTCCTGTTTCGTGTGCGCAGGAGAAGAGAGTGAATGAATACATGCACAGAAGATGAAGGGGGAAAGAGGGGGATTAGAGATGAACAGAAGAACGGGGGGTGGGGGGGTGGGTGTCAACTAATGAGAAATTAAGAAATGTGGTCTTCTTTGTGTGCAGATAAAGAGAATAGTGTGTTATCTTTCCCCAGCAGCACCAGCTCAGTTTTGACCACCAGCTGGCCATCTGCCTCCTCAGAGTGATGGAAGGGAAGGAAATGCATGTTTATGTGTGGGGGAGATGATGGACATTAGCTGTGGTGATTTGACATTTGTATGTGTGTGTGTGTGCCTGCCTGTCTGTCTGTCAGGGTGTGATGGTCGTAAAGAGCTGAGCTATTAATAATCACGAGGGGTCGTGACAGCACTGCGGTGGTGTTTTATTATTGACACTACCATTTACACACACACACACACGCACAGCTTTATGGTCTTCTGCTTTTATCCACTCGGACCTAAGAATAGCACAGAGATGGCATCCAGAGCTAAAAGTGGATGTCACATGGTCGATGTAAATATCATTTGATTTAAAGACAAATGGGTTCACAGTACACCAGAGTCACACCTCACTGCACAACAGAGACCAGTGTCAAACACAAATGAACCACTGTTACTGCTGTAGTCAGACCTCAAAAGCATCAGTAGGCTAATAGCATTTGTATATTTTTGTATTTTGCTAGATGAGTACTGGACATCATCCACTTTCCTAATTTAAATAAAATACATATACGTAAGCATTTCAGCAATATAACTCCAAGCAGCTTCTCCTGAATCACAGTGTCCACAACAACATGAATAAATTCCCTAAAAAGTCAAGGCACAGTGTTTCACCAAGTTACAGAATTTATAAAGACTAAATAATTAAAAACAAGACTAATGCACATCGACCACATCAGGGTCAAACAATCACACATACAAGCAAAAGCTTTAATCACACAACTGAGATTTTTTTTTCACATTCAGCTCCCTCATTATACCTGTCGTCAATACTCAGTGGATGAAACACGGATAATATTAATGAAATATATATACATATAGATTTTCTTAAAACCAAGCAATACCTGTAAATAAATCACACAATAATAAATATATAAAAGAAAAAATAAAATAAAATACTGAATTAAAAAAAGAAAAACAGCTTTTTGGGGAATTTATCTCTTCGTGGTTTGTTTTTCAACTTCCTTTGTAGAGTATAGTTTCTATTTGATAATATAATTAATACAGTGATTTAAAAAAAAGTGACAGAAAACCTCTTTCTCTTGTCTCTTGTCAAAAACACCATATTGTTTGTACAAGACAAACTACTAATAATTGAAAAATCTCATACTTTTCCCTGGCTTGATGTTAAAAAAATTGATACCCTCGGGTACCTGTAGTGGTACGACTCACTTGATTTTATGTATTTATTTATTTATTTATTAATTTTATGGCTTTATAAGACGGTGATATTGGAGATATGACAGGAGATGAGGGAGTTCATGGTCAGGATTTTAAACCCTAAGGGGAACCCTGAGTCACTTGATTTTATTTTGAAAACTGCAGTGATGTGATCCTGGTGCCATTCTTCTACATCTGTTGTTTCACTTTGTGTTTTACTTTTTCAGGAAACTGTAAACCTGAATGATAGTGGAAGAAATTGAAGTAAAATATCTTTCGACATGATATTTATATATGAACAGATGTGTTTAAAACAGACCAGGCTCTCATTAGCATTCCTCATCTTCTGCCTCTTTGTCTGCCAAGAAACTTCATGACACATCTTATGCGCAGACAAACTCAACAGGCCTCTTCCACCTCCGCTGCAAGTGTTTTCCCAGCAGGCACGGAGAGAGTTTTGTATCACCCCCGCACACGCTCTGTCACAGGCAGACACATGACCCTAAGACAAATGAGCGCCACAGCATAATTAGTCTATAGGGAGCAGTGATTAATGCACATAAAGGTTGTGATTAGGGACTCCCACGGCGCCGCCTGGCCGCACTCTGCATGAGGCTTGTAATGAATGCAGGTGATACTGTCCTATAGGCAGGGAGGGAGAAATTGATTTGAGTGTGTGTTGGTGTGTGTGTGTGTGTGAGAGAGAGAAAGAGAAAGAGATAAATGACAGGAGAAAACATTTAATTAGGTATTGGTTGGGGAAAAAAGTGTATTTTTTAAGGGAAACTTTGGTTCTCGTGCAAAACGTATGAGAAATAATGATGTAATAAGTTCTTCTTTTCCTGAACCTTGTGTCTCATGACCCTCTAGGACCTGCGCTATTTTAAGTCGAAGAAGACGAACCGAGGTCTCCTGAAGGAGGGATGGATCGACACACAAGACCCCATCATGTGCTCCTATAAACTGGTCACAGTCAAGTTTGAGGTCTGGGGCCTGCAAACACGTGTGGAGCAGTTTGTACACAAGGTCAGGATATGAAAGTTGGTTTGTATGTTGTTTTGTGAGGACATGTTGTAAATGCCCTCGCAGAAATACCCTTCACTTGCTCAGCCAAACATTTTAACCCACGGAGATCGGTGTCAGTGCCAGAGGCGTTTCATTTTCTGCTCTGAAACCATGTGATACACGACCTGTTGGCCTTCAACAATATCTGCCCTGTTCACATTCTACAGATTGCTTTTTTTTTTTTCTTTTTTTTTACCTCAGCAGCAGACTATAAACTTCATATCTCCCATTTCCCAAAAACATTTCGCTTAGCCCTCTACAGCATCTGTCCCTGGGGTGAACAGTCCCTGTCCTCTCCTTGCCCAAGGCGCGCACACACACACACACACACACACACACACACAGGGCCATTACTCATACTGTAACACCGGGAGTGACTCAAATTAATCACATTCCTCCAAGGGAGAACAGAGGCACTTAGAACTTAAAAAATGTTATAAAACTCGCAGCCTTCAGAGTTCATTCACTCATTCTGAATCATATCCTCTTTCCCTGAACTTCTTTCCTTCCTTTGTCCCCCCTCTGCCTTTCTTCCTCTGTGATCCTGCCTCTTATCCTTCCTTTGCTTCTCTCTCTCTTTTTTTTTTTGTCCCATTCTGCTCAGGTGATTCGAGATGTCCTGCTGTTAGGACACAGGCAGGCCTTTGCCTGGGTGGATGAGTGGATTGGTGAGTGTGCCCATTAGTGAAGGCAATGACAGTCCTCATGAAACATTGTGTAGTTTGTGACTCATCCCAAGATTACAGTTTGATGCTGTGGCAAAGCCCTGATCATACACAGTATAACCTTTATTTAATCAGATAACCTCAGTTAACTCAGGATCTCTTTCAAGATCCGGAGACACCTGAGTCATGAGTCTTTTTTGGGTCTAGAAGGGCCCATTTTTATGCTGTAAAACATGTTTCACTTGTCTTTTTCATCACTACATTTCTGTATACACTGTACACAATTCACACTATTCAGTTGATGTTGTCTTAGAACATTGAAACATTTATAAAAGTAAAATCTCTCTGTACAGACAGAGACCTGTACAACCTTTTGTCTACAATGACAAGGTCAGATCAAATGAAGAAAAATCTAAAGGACTCAGTGTTGCCATCACACACACACATTTATGTCTAAAGTTAAAAGTCATCATCAGTGAAGCATCTTTAAAATGAACGAAGCTGTCGAATGAAATCTTCCATCTTCTGGTGGCACTGAAGCCACATACTGTAGATGAGATATCCATTTCTATGGAGAACTCTGTCTGTAACTGTTTCCCTTATTTTCATCTCCACTATTTGATGATTAATTTAATGGCAACCTACCATAAACGTCTTGATTATTGGCTTTGCACAAGCCGCTGCAATACCAGATGCACCGCTGTAACCATGTACCTGCTCAGAAGCACACATACAAGACTGTGTTCACCCCTGTGCCAGGTGGTGGATGTGAACCACTCAGTGTGAACCATCTCTGATCTTTCTGCCCACAGCTGTTTGATGCCATGTAGCTCTCTGTTTGAAGAATCCCTGGGTTTATATAGGTTTTAACAGAGATGTCAGAATAATAAAAGTAAAGTCAGAGACTGGGTGTGCAGCAGATAAAGCTAACCATCACTGCAGTGGTGTTTCACACAAGTATTTATAAAGAAGCTATTTTTATAAGCTAGTATAAGACATTTTAAATGTCTTTTAGAAGAGAACATGAGGCTATGGTACAGTATGTTTGTATATGTCTGTATGGCTGCAGATGAGGTACACCCCCCATTGACATCACATTTTACATCTGCCATATCAAAACCAAAAAAAGTGGGCGTGGTTTTTGATTGACACTGGCAGTCAGTAGAGTAACACAGCGCAGCTGATTATCAGAGCAACACTATTTCAAATGAAATGTCAATCAAGTTTATCAGATCAATTGATCTGATATCACTCTATTTTTTCATTCACATACATTTCACTACCACGGTGTATATGTAATATTCCATGATGAATGCATAAGCATTTTCATCACCTTTATTTTTATCAGTTAATTTTTGTTACTCTCACCCTTGAGGCCAATTTCCTGAGATGATAAATGGCAGTCTTGTGTTGTGAATGATGACTCATGAATGTAAGACAGAGAAAATGATGACACATGGCTTTGTTTTCATCATATTACAACAGCTCTAACCAAATTGTCTTTAAATTACTCAAATCACTCGATGATTTATCACCTCCATTTTTATCAGTTAATATTTAATGCTACTTCCAACCCTCATGCGTGTGTAACTATTCTGTTTATCCATTACTTTTAACTATTTCAACTTCTTATCTGTAAGCATTAATTCATCACTTGTAACTAACCATTCCTTTAGTGTTTATCCATTACTTCCATTAGTTCAATTAATACATTACTTTTAACTTATATTTCAACCATTTATTCATTACTTTTAGATAACTGTCTCAACCAGTTACAACTGACTGATGCTGATGAGCAGCTCAGTACTGTTTTTTGTAAAATGAATAAGAATTACACCAATTTGTAATCTGACAAAGAATCAACATGTATGTCCACATTTACACTATTTTGAGTCATCATATGGCCATATTTCTATCATTGTCAGTTTTCCCTTTTTCTGCTCTCATTACTTTAAATTGAACTGATTCATTGAATAACAATAACTGGGCTGTTTAATTAAGTATAATCAATATAGTGCCAATATCCATTCAATTTCCTAAACAATCAGCTATTTTCACGTTAATCATAAAACATTGAATAAATGAGATTATGAACCTAACTGGTCCTCCTCACAAACCAAACTGTTCTCTGTCTGTAATGCCTCCGTCCCAACAGACATGACCATGGAGGAAGTAAGAGAGTACGAACGTGCCACACAGGAGGCCACCAACCTAAAGATCGGGTCCTTCCCCCCCGCCATCTCCATCTCCGAGACCCCCCTGCCCTCCAGCACCCGTAGCGGCCCAAACAGCGCCCCGTCCACCCCGCTCTCCACCGAAGCCCCCGAGTTCCTGTCGGTGCCGAAGGAGCGTCCCAGGAAGAAGTCTGCTCCGGAGACCCTGACCCTGCCGGATCCGGGCCGCAGGGATTCGATCTTCAAACTGCCCAGTTTTTTCTCCTGGAACTCCAGTCCGCAGCCGGAATGAGAGCGGGGTGGGGTGAACGTCCTCGACCTGTGGATCAGCGGAGGATGCCTGCCCAGCACATCCCACAATACCCCCTCAGCCAGCTGAAGTGAAGGAAACTTTTCACCGACCTGGTGATCCCAGCCCCCGCCCCCCTCACCTTCAGCAGACTCGCCGGTGTTACAGCAAAGCCAACAGCTCTCAGGCTACCTTTTACAGGTACAGACAGGCAGCCTGATCACCACAGCTAAAAGTCCTGTGAGGTCTAAAGGTATAGTACGTCCCATTGAAAGTCTAACAAAAGCAGCTGGAGGCTACTCATTCTTCTCTCCTCCTCAGAAAACAGCCAGCCAGCACCATGCACCAGACAGTATGGAGTCCAATTAGTCAGATTGAGTGTAGCATACATTCCTGAAAATGTTTTATCCCACGAAACATCACCTTGTTTTCATCTGAGCTTAGGGTGTGTCGACGAGGTTTGTTGAGATTCAGTCACTGCACGTAAACTTTACATGTACAAAATTTGTTTTTCTCCACTTTACCTTACCAAACATGAGAGTCTCTGACTTTGTTAACTGGAGCTTGTGGTTTGACATATCTATGTATGTGGTGGGGACAGATTCTTTTCGGCCACTGTATCAGTTGAGTATTATGGTTTTCACAGTCAGGTGTACGGTGATTGTGCATTCTTGTATATACAGTAACTGTATGAACATTAAATAACCAGTAAAATGTCAGCACTTCAAAAAGAAGAATATCCAATCCAGTGATGCTGCTGCTGCTATGAATCTGCTCGTGTATTTTTAAGGACAGGACTATCTTCAGGTCTCTATCTTCTTTAAGTATTATTTATTATAGTGAGTTCTGTCAGCCACAGTGTCTGTAAATGACTTACGTAACTGCATGATTTTGACTGCCGAAGCTGATTTTAAATATTTGTGATTTAAATGTTTTCTTTGTTATCTCGGGCCTTATACTTGATGTTGTGTTTTGACAGTTTTTACAGACTGGTCATGTGGTTTATATGTTGTTTTGCTGCTTTATTCAGTTCAGCTGTGTTCATCTCCAGTCATACTGCTGATGAGTTTTGTATTCAGTAAATTAAATTAAATACTGTTGTATCCATAATTGTGTAAGATGTCTTTGTTAATACCATTTATTTTCATGGAATTAAAAATAATAAGCAAGAAAAAATCACAAATTACTAAGTCAGGTATCTCTTTAATGATCATGATAAAGGACTTAAGACCAGATGCATAAAACTGTGTAAATTCAGGACTAAGGCTGTGTGTATGCACAGAAATATGCATACTTCCCTTTTTTTTTTCATCAGATGTATAAAGCTGTGTATTCTCATTTCCACTCCCACAGTTCACCATAAATGGAGTAGAAAAGCATCCAGCTGATTTCCTGCCAAAACGTTTGGGAGGCCCAGAAAGTGAGCTCTAATATACAACTGTGATCTTCATGTACACTCAGTGGCAACTTTTTAGGGACACCTGTGAGATCTAATGTAATCCAGTACAACAGCTTAGCCACTAATCTTACCTTCACAAAGATAATAATGTTTAGTTTTGAGTTGCTGCTACAGTATTAACTTCTGGGTGTTTGTTTATCACTGAGGCGTGGCAGCAGAGGAGTTTAGCTTATAGACGCCAGAGGTGTTTCTATTGCTTGCCCACCTGCTGAAAACACGAGGGGAAGAATATTAGAAACACGTAAGTCGAATATACGTTGTGCCCAGCACAACCACCAATACTGACCATACAGGAGGATGTGCTTTTAATGAACAACACAGATGCACAAAACTGGCTATTAAGTTTTATAAAGGGAGAATATGGCAGAGCTGTTGTATTGGTTTGCACTGGACCGGGTTAGAAAATGACAAGTGACCAGGAGGCAATGTAATTTGCATCACAGAGCCGCACTCCTCCAGTTCCAGGTCGTTGCAGGCACGTGAAACAAGTCTCAAAGTCAAGTTTGGCAAACCGATGCCTCTACATATATAAACCACCACAAAACAGGTGTAATGCCAGTTTTATCAGTGAAAGACAGAACTCAGTCTTTACAAAACTTTGAACTTTTATTTAAAATAATGACCATAGTATTGACAGACACATCAGCACAAACACAATCACTTTTCTGAGTTTGAACTTAGCAGCACGCTCATGACTGCAGGCGTCAATGCCGTCCTACCACAGCACATATAGTACGGTTGAAATGTTCCATATCACCACACAATTTCAAAGATATATCATTATACACTTTTCTCCTGTTTAATGACTGAACGCTGTTTTATCGATGACAGCAAAGGCAATGACATACGTTAATAGAGGCCAGAGCTTAAAATGTGCAAGTTCAGCCAGAACAAAAACCATACAAAAGACACGGCATTGTGGTTTTTAAGCGTGTTCATAAACCTAAAAACCAGGATAAGAGCAACATATTTTTTAAAAAACAGTTGCCAGGCTAAACATAGATGTAATGACGCACCGGGCAAATGAGGTTATGTTTTCCCTGTTTTTCTTGTAAATGATAAAACCACCACCAAAGGATCTATCAGGCTGACATTTCTATGCAAAGAAGGCATGAGTGTATTTGACAGCGCTCTTTTACTGGCCTTCCTGGTTATGAAATTTTGTCCTTGTCTTCCTTGAGGTTCCATGGAGGAAAATTCATACCAGAAGTTAGCGTGTCGAAAACACCAGCGCAGCCTTCGAAGCGAAGCTGATGCCCTGGCAGTTTCGACTCTCCTCTTAAGAATTTGAGCCATGGAACGTCGCAGTTTCAGAACGTGACCTACACGCCACGTAATAATAATAACAGGAGCAATAGGTAGACCCAGAATATGTCTTTAAATGGAAAATCACAGCAGAGAGTTTTACCTCAAAGGAGCTCGGCCTCGGTCGCCTACCTGCAGCCTCTTTCTTTAAAGAGGTCGAATCAAAAGAATACTTTGTTGATCATTCGCCTCCATGCCATGACGGCTTCTTTGTGGTTTCTTTAAAGAGGAGATGCAGCGCGTTAATTGAGCCGAAGTCATAAGAAAATTCAGACGCTTGAGCCCACTGACTCCTGAGCTTCAGATTTGGGCGGGAGCCAGCAGCTTTTAAAGACATTGTAGAAGAATCAAAAGCCCAGACGGAAATGCCCAGCCAAGGAGCGTTGGAGAGCAGGTCATGTAAAAAAGTCGCGCTCCTGAGCGTTATTGTCGGCAGACACGCATGTCGCAAGTTCCTGGCACACACCGCAGGAAAGCAATGAAGCATGCAACAAAAGGGATCACAAGCAGGGCACCGATGAGCGCCAGGGAATATCGACAGATAGGTACTGCATAAAATGGATCGAGAACTATTAAAAGTGCGTCGCCTTTGCTTTGGCGGAAGTTTCCCAGCGTTAATCCCAACAATGCCCACTTGAGTTTAGTGTAATGTTAAAGAATGTGCCGTGCACGCCCTACCTTGGGTTCTCCTGAGCTGCGCGTCCGTAGTGTGCCCAGAGGCCGGTGGCGACCACCGGTATGGCAGGCAGCCAGCCACTACACACAGTGAACTCCTGCTCGCCTGCCGGCGACGGGACCACCTCAGAAACCCTGAACTGGCGCCCCAGCACATGACAAATCAGCAGCCCAGGAATTTTAAAGGTTTGTGCTGGAGAGTTTGTTTGTTTGAGTGAGTGAACAGTTTACAGGCTCTCACCTGGACAGTCCAAGTGAAAGGAGGAGGACAGGATGTGAATCTTCCCGTGGCACAGAGAGCCTCTGAAATGAATGCGCGCAGTTGCCTGAAATAGCGTTTCCAGATTTCCTCCGCCGATAAGACACACACCTGGCTCATCTGGTAAAGTATGAAACACCGATTAACACACAGACCGTCAACACACCATCAGACTTCTTTACTACTGCAGCAGATATCGTCAGGCAGCCTGAACGACTATACCAAACGGGCTGACGAGTCCGGTGACCATCCCGCACAGCCAGAGCAAGCCTCCCCATGGAGGGCTGCACCTGGCACCGGGGCCGCAGCCCAACCATCTCCAAAGTATGGCACTACCCTGTAAGGTTTCTGTTAATACTGCATAGAAATGGTTCTAATCACTTGTGTTAATGTTAACCCGACAAATACAAACTTAAGTTCAGAAACACGTCGAACTCTTTATTAGTACCAGTCAAGCAGCAGCAAACAAAATGAACTCACAATGAATTTATCCTCCAGCCGCCATATTCTATGTATACATTATGTTAATATTACTGATGCAATAATCTTGCAAGCATCAGTCAATGTTGTAGTGATTATAGGACTGATGTGGCAATGCGTTTTATATATTACTGACAGTTCAACCACGCAATGCAAGGCCAAAGTGAGGCCAAATCTGCAAACAAAGCCTCAGATGCAGCAGAATACTGGCTTCAAACACGTGCTGGAGAAGAAAAGTGCAATGACTTAGAAAGCGAATTGAGACAAAAAGAAAAATCTCAAGATTTTTTTCCCGGTAATGTAAAATTGATTTTGTGTATAGTATAATATCTATTTCATTTATCCATGTTTTGAGAGAGAATTCTGTGCAGTAGTTAGTGGCACATCACCCGATGGACAAGTGTTTTTAGAGCAACAATTGGCTGATGTTGTCAAACATTATCGAACAACTGAGCAAATCTAATTGATAATAATATGATGTCGTATTAATAAAACAGGTATGAAATCCAGTGTTACCTGACAAAGTGGCAGTAACATTATGTAGAGGCGAATCTGGAGAGATTATTGGGCGGTAACAACAACATCGAAGAAGCGCTTACATTGGTACTGAGCCCAGCGTTGCAGCAGTGACAGGTGAACACTACCTGTTAAAGCCCGTCATAAACAGAAATCCAGAAGCATGAAATTAAAACCCGACAAACACAACAGCCCGCATGGCTACTGGTGGACGTGAGGATACAGACTCTTCGTCGCAGGTATCGTTATGGATTCTGCCACTAAACTCGTCAGATAGAACGTAAATAACCCTCCTGTCCAAGAAGAATATCCTACGTAAGATATGTTTCCTCACGCCACGAACTATGTGTTCAACCCGGCGCAGCACCACCACCCTCTGCCTACCTTATACTCTTACTTTGAATGCTACCGGAAGTAAGAAGCGTACATATGTCTTATTTATTGACTGTACATAAAATATTAAATACATATTTTACAAAGCATGGGCTGGATAGATGTGATAATGGTAACATCGTCCTGTACAATATCTGTAATCACATCTCTGAAGTTTAGTGATCTTTTGAATAATGTATATCAATTGAGTTACAGTGAAACGTTTGCAAACCAGAGAGATCTGGACGTTCGACTACTTCTTGACATTTTATGTTTACAATATTTTGTGTTATCCCTTCGAAGAGGGAGCAAATGTGTTTTAATCTTACCAAGCTCATCCAATCAACTGAAACAACTCAGGTCGTGTGTTTGCGGGTTCATCAGCCCAATAATAGCCTATCCAACAAGTATATATTTAAAAGGTATTGCAAAAAGAATGGGTACATGAACTTAGATTCTACTGTTGTACTAATGAAACATGCCTATTGCTCACAAACCAAAACGGACTCATTTCAAAAAATAAATATTTTTATTGGTCAAGGACGCCCCGATCCACCGTGCAAATCATAACAGGAATCTGAAGAGCGAAAACCCGGTGTCTACTATCAAAAGAAAACTCAAAATCAAACTAGTGAGCGTCGTGACCGCTGGATGGCATCACTGTACCCCGACTGTGTAAATGCCATGTTGTTTCGATGAGGTGGTGGCGGGCGACAGGAGGATTCATCTTGACGCGACACTTAAGCTTAGGCTGTCGGTAACGTCTACATCCACCTGAGAGAGAGAGAGAGACCAGTGTAGATGCAGCCACCATGCAGCCAGACAACTCATCATCTAAAACGCAAAGCCTACCGCAGGAGGTCCGTCTTTATACTCGTTCAGCGCTGTCGATTCACCGGTTCCTGTTTTGGGCGGCGCCAATAAAATGGTAGGTCAGTATAAAACTTTGACGCTAACTGTACAGCCCGGTTTCTGCAGACGCACATCCACTGTCACACATTGATTGTTTATTGGTTGTTTACAACAAACAAACGTGTTAAAGCGACTTTTTAGTCTCGTTATCCAACCATAAACCAGCAATCGTCAATACTCCAAGTTTGACGGCATTAGCACGTTAACGCTTCGTGCAGCTAGTCATAAGCTACCACTCTGAGAGGCGGTGGCTAATGTTGATGTTTATTCCGCTAATTAAGCAACTCAACAATGTGTTGTGAGTTAACCCATTGCGATTTTGGGTGGCCTTTAGTTGACCTGAGTTTGTCCGTAGGTCTCCCATCCCTTCAGAATGGCTGGGAGCGTTTGCCGCTGGTTGCGCATATTTCGGTGCCATTGTTGTCCTCAAATTGTCCTTGAGCCTGTTCAGACGGTTTTTAGCCTGCGCTGGCGCAGAAACTTAATCTGAGTTTGAAAGCCAGCATCTTTGTTTTGCAACACCGCCAGGCGCGGGCGAAGCCCGTGAGAAAGTGTTGGTTCCCTGATGTTCACAGCCTGTGCTCAGACTATAAGAAACCCCACCGAAGACCAGCACAGGGTCCAATTATCGACCGGACACACAGGCGTTGTTGCGGAAAACAGCCTTGAAAGGTTAGCATTTACCGGCATCATCTCGTGAACCCGGTACCTGTTTTGAAACGTCAAATATCAATCATCCGAAACAATAAACATTTTTGTTTTTCATCCAAGCGCAAGTGAACCTGGAGAAGGTTTCCTCCAGCACCGTGATCAGTCATTAATAACCAGGTGTTCAGGCAGTCGGTTTCATCTTGCTATAAATGCCCATCGTATACCATCAGACTGTGCTGTTGTCCGCGTTAGTTTATGTTTACAGCAGTGCGCCGCCACAAGATGTATGGAGTGCCATTGATATGTGAGGATTTAAAACTAGAACAAGATCAGCACCGATTATCTCTCTTCACCAAATTCTTAATCCTCTTACTATAACAATGCGTGCTCTAATCTCAGCTGTTTGGCTTGGAGCTAACCCAGCTACCTACACCACTGTGTTTCCTGACTTCTTGCCCACACCCCCACCTCTATTATACCTCTCTCTGCCTTGGCCTTTTATCCTGCAGGCTTGCCGGGCAGAGAGCAATGGTGAGCGCCCTGTAGGAGAAACTTATGGAACCCACCCAGCAGATTCAAGAGGCCGCGAGGTACCAGGGCACGCCGAAGCAGCAGAGGGGTGTGCTACGCCGACATTCATCTGTGTCGAACATCAAAAAGTGGCGGCGTACCTCCATACTTTATCGCCTTGTGCGATGATTGTAGGGTTTCATTGTTGTTTCGTGAAGGATATCAGACTTATCGCGTTATTATGTGAGGTCACAGAGAAGCCAGAAACCACGGATTAAAGCCTATAGTTAGTCACCATCTGATGTTTTTTATCACACCCGTGGAGGGATTGAATTCTCATTCTCTCAACCATCAACAATGGAAGTATATGTCACAGTGCTCACTCCCTTAACACCAAACAGAGCAGTTATGTCAGTGAGGAAATGAACTACAGGTACCCCACGAAACCCCAGACAAGAGATCGACCTGTCCACAGTGGCTTATTGCCGATTCACCTGTGGCGACACCACCCTGGGCTCTTCACTGTAGCAGTGGAAGTTGTATACTTTTGAGTTAATGCAGCCCCAGCCTCAATAGTAACAGCCCAGGCTATTACCCCAAAGGCCCTGAATACTAGCAACATTAATGGCCTTTTATATCCATCCTACCACTGTTCATTGAGTTTCACTGAATGAGGAGAGAAGTGTGGGTTAACCTTCTTTCATTAATGGGCAGTGCACGTTCAGATATTCTTCTCTGTAGCCTGTATTTTGGCTCAGGGACCTGGCCTGAATCTCCAATTATCATGTTGGCCAGGAACACCCCTGGAGGCCTGATTACAGATTTGGCACACGAAAATCAAACCAACAGAGATGGCTCTGACCCTGAGGTTGAATCATCTCAGGTCAGCCATCATTTATGACCAGCCAGGTCGTGTTCTCCTGCTTTGTTGGCAACCTCACAAAAGTACCACTGTGACCAGGGTCCAACTGTCTGAATCAAGAAAACCCAACTTTAAATATCTTATACCTGTTAAGATAGCTAACATCAGACATTATTAGGTTTGAGGAAATGGCAACCATGAAACTATCTGATCAACCCAGAGCTGCCCACGCCCATAGCCAGCACAACCATAGTCCTCCCCATCTTCTGATACATCAATGAAGGATACGTCAGGGTGAATAAATTCAGCTGAAGTTTGCCAGTAAAACAGATGAAACCATACCGCAACCGGTAACTCATCAAACGCGGTGAGGGCCCGCGCGTTCTTCTGCAGGCGCAGACGTTTGGTGCTGCCGGCTCATCGCAGCTCGAAAACGTCAGCGATGACGGTTCTTCCGGCGCTTCCGCCCAGAGGCCTCGCGTGCGTCACCCATGCCGATCCTGGAGTCGAATGCACATTTGCCCAGTGCGCTTTCAATGACAATATCAGGAATGCAGATGACTGCCAGGAAAGGAAACCACTGAGCCACCAGTGATCTGCATGTCTACACACCAGGCACCAAAATTTTCAAAGATTTCATCTATCAACCCAAAGAGTTCAGAGGCTGATTTAGTCTTAATTTTGTTAGTATCAATTTGACACTGAAAGGAAGATTGAACTGAAGATACTTAGAAGGGTGTTCAATTAAGGTCAGAAATTCAGAAATAGGGTCTTTTTGCCCATCTGAGTCCAAAAGAATGTTTCAGCACAGGCTCAAGAAAAGCTGCCCAATTAGATTTTTTCCTTGGCTGTCATAGTCTGCCAAAAAGACCTGAGGCTGGCTGAAATGGCCCAGGGCTGACCTATTACTGATTCTCAAAGGCTGTTAGCAAGCCTGCCATGAACCCCACGGGAGATCACCCAGTTCAGGACAGTGACAGCTCAAACCTTCCACTGAAGCAGGGTGTTGCTAGAGAAAGGGCTGTTTCCTTCATATGCCTGTAAGGTCAAAGAGGCAAAATCATATTTAGCTCAAATTATGTCCACCAGCACCACACAATATGAAGAACCGCTTAGCCCAATATACCAACCATGATGGCTCACCGCACCCAAAGTTAAAGCCTTGAATCAGAATAATGAAAGAATGTCACGTACACACCAGAATACTGAAAACCAATATAATATAACAAATCAGCCTCAGCGACCACAGGCATCCTCAAAGAAGAACTGAGACTCAGCACACCAACTCAATTTAGACTGTTATTTATTGCACACTATTTATCCTAATAATATCCATTAATATACTGAGATTACTTTATAGTCCATGGCATTATTAGAGATTCGATAATATTCATCAATCAGCGACCATCAGTCCGAGAGTTTTTCCACCAGCGGGCCACCATAACCACCGCACCAGCTGGCAACGGCATGAAGCCACCGACCGAGCCAGGTATTTCACCGCTTCTGTCCAGGGTCGGCAGTTGCACCAGGCACAAGCCAGCAAACTAAAGTCACCAGAGTCTAGAATTAGAGTTTTGTCGATCGTTTCTTGCACAGTTTAATCTGTTCACAAGTCTTTTTCTTCCGTTTCCATCACTGGTGTTGGTGACCGACCAAAAGCGCACGCCACCGGCTGTTCAAGAGCGCAGCGTTCGACCGTGTTTTGTTTACCCGACGACTGGCTATAGAAAACAGGATGCCGAATTTACGCGTTACGTTTTGATGGGTCTGACCATTGAGCTCCGCCGTTCTCCGCGGGTCAGCCCCGCTTGACGGCTGTACACCTCCCCAGACCAGCCCTGATAACGGGTTGCACCTGCCCACCGGTGTCACCAGACAAAGACACGCGTGATATTTTGTTAACCAGTGAGTTGCAGCGTCAAATTGAATACGCGTCTTAAGTGATTCAATTTTATTTATGGACTTATTACCAGGATGGTTTGTTGGAGTTCTGCAGACATTTAAATTCAACACCAGAGGTGAGTGCAATTTATGAAATTAACCGTGGATAGTTAATGGCATCGCACAAATTCCAAAACATTTTCTGCATTTCCATTATGAGTTTTGAAACGATTCAAGTCGATTAACTAATAAAACGATTGATTAATTGTTTAAGTCTGCACTAGTTCTCAGGTTCTGCTTCTCAGATTTCGTTGTTTCACTCGTAAACTGAATATCCTCTGAAGTGAAATGAAATGATTATGTCCCTTACGCTCTTGCAGATGGGCATATTTCATATCGTTTGCATATTTGTGATTGAGCAGTTAGAGTTGGCGCGTAGGGTCTACCCTGACACAATTAGTCTATTTGGACAGAAAGACTAACTAAACTAGTTTGGATAAAATTCATCAATTGTTAACGATGACATTAATGCATATGACGGAAACAACAAAAAGAAGTGGGAATATTGGTACCTTATTTATAGTACATATTACTTAGGAAATTAATAAAAATTGGGCCTGTCAGCTTGGCTGATTAAAAGATCAACTTTGACACAGAGTGATAGTAAATGACATTCCTGCAGCAAAGGTTAAAACGCGCAAAATTACCGAGAACTACTTCACTGTTTAGCAGCATGTTGATACTGGTGTTTTAATTCCGTATGGCAGGACCAGTAGAATATTATTATTAAATAAGACAGTTAATCGTTTATATCTTAATAAAAGCCACATCAACCTTTGGTGTCCAGGGTTTGTTAATCCCATTAGAGGCAGCCACTTGCCATAATGTGAGTGTCAGTTAGGACGGCTTTAGTATCTCCGGCAGAGCGCCTTCAAAAAGTGGGGAAAAATTTACCCAGCCACGTCTTACCGGCAGATTTCCACCAACACGAAATGTTTTTTTCGGATAGATGCGTGGTTATTTAATAAATACCACATCGATTTGGACCTCGCGCATACGTTGGCGGAGAGACGCATGTTGAGGCTTTAGCGCTGGTGGCGTACCAGGAAGAGGAGTCGCTGAATTCGGCTCAGTGAGTGTTTAACCCATTTTATGAATTAACAAGTGTGGAAATTCAGGTGAGATAACATTGCTGCGTGGTGGCAGGGCAGGCCAGTCTGTAGAGACGCTGTCAGCGCGCTGTTTGGTCGCTGGTGGCGTCGTCCAGGTTCGCAGCATTAACTAGCAGGTGGGTGGAGGGCTTAACAAAACATCGGGACCACACTCCACCACTGATCGTGTAGAGACTGCAGTGACATAAAGCTTCATATACAGCGTCTTCAGCAGCCTCAATACGGCCTTCTGCAGACAGCCGGATTGGTCTGTGTGATGAAACGAGCCGGCACTGACAAACACAAGGAACACCACACCAGTAACGGCAAAGAGGAAGATGCGAACAATTGGTTGTCATGTTGATTACAAGACTCACAGCGATCCATGGTCTGCAGTGATCTGCAGCCGCGAATCAAGGATTACCGGGCCACTGTACACCTTAAGCATTTTCCATTTATGCTACTTTATATCGCTATTTCCACATTTACTTCCCCATGTGTCAAAAATGAAAAGCGATCAAATCTTGATGCTGTTTGTTAGCTAGAAACAGCAAATATTAGCTGCCGTTTAAAAAATGACTGAATCAATCAACTAGTTTTGTATTAGCAGGATTACTTTCTGGCAACAACTGTTGAAGAATCGACCATCACGCAGCTCCATGGGAAATCAAAATGCACAGCAATACGCAAATCGAACGGAGCTGGCGCCTGA
>BRZM01000087.1:1400792-1646285 GCA_033238685.1 Lates japonicus | reverse complement strand
GAGAGAGGGGGAGAGAGAAAGAGAGAGAGAGAGAGAGAGAGAGAGAGAGAGAGAGGAGCTCAGTGCATCATGGGAGATCTCCCGGCAGTCTAGGCCTATAGCAGCATAACTAAGGGATGGTTCAAGCCTGAGCCAACCCTAACTATAAGCTTTATCAAAGAGGAAAGTTTTAAGCCTACTCTTAAAGGTACAGAGGGTGTCTGCCTCCCGGACCGAAACTGGGAGAAGGTTCCACTGTAGAGGAGCCTGATAACTGAAGGCTCTGCCTCCCATTCTACTCTTGGAAACTCTGGGAACCACCAGTAAACCAGCATTCTGGGAGCGCAGAGTCCTGGTGGGACTGTAGGGGACTATGAGATCTTTAAGGTAAGATGGAGCCTGACCATTAAGGGCTTTGTATGTGAGGAGGAGGATTTTGAATTCTATTCTGGATTTGACTGGGAGCCAATGTAGAGAGGCTAACACAGGAGAAATATGTTCTCTTTTCCTAGTTCCTGTCAGTAATCGTGCTGCAGCATTTTGAATCAGCTGCAGAGTCTTTAGAGACTTGTTGGGACAGCCTGATAATAATGAATTACAGTAGTCCAGCCTAGAAGTAACAAATGCATGGACTAGTTTTTTGCATCTTTTTGGGACAGAAAATGTCTAATTTTGGAGATGTTACGCAGATGAAAAAAGGCAGTCCTAGAAGTTTGTTTTATGTGTGAGTTAAAGGACATATCCTGATCAAAGATGACCCCCAGATTCTTTACAGTGGAGCTGGGAGCCAGGGCAATGCCGTCTAGTGGAGCTACATCATTAGAAAATTTGTTTCTGATGTGTTCAGGACCAATTATAATGATTTCAGTTTTATCTGAGTTTAGTAGTAAGAAGTTGCTTGTCATCCAGATTTTAATGTCCCTAAGACAAGCTTGGAGTTTGGCTAGATGATTGGTTTCATCAGGTTCCATTGACAGATAAAGCTGTGTATCATCTGCATAACAATGGAAATTTATGGAGTGTTTTCTGATAATATTGCCCAAGGGAAGCATATACAGAGTGAAGAGGATTGGTCCAAGCACTGACCCTTGTGGAACTCCATGTCTAACTTTTGTGTGTATGGAGGAGTAGTTGTTAACATGTACATGTACAAACTGAAGCCTATCAGATAGATAGGACTTAAACCAGTTTAGTGCAGTTCCTTTAATGCCAATAAAATGCTCCAGTCTCTGTAAAAGGATATGATGGTCAATTGTATCAAAAGCAGTACAGCAAGCAAGTACAGAAACAAGTCCGTTGTCTGATGCGATCAGGAGGTCGTTCGTAACTTTTACAAGTGCTGTCTCTGTGCTATGATACAACCTAAATCCTGACTGAAAATCCTCAAATAAACTATTATCCTGTAGAAAGTCACACAACTGTTTTGCAACTGCTTTCTCCAGGATCTTAGAAAGAAAGGGGAGGTTAGATATTGGTCTGTAATTGGTTAATACATCTGGCTCTAGAGTGGGCTTTTTTAGAAGAGGTGTGATTACAGCCATTTTATATGACTGCAGCACATAACCTGTTAACAAGGACAGATTTAACATATCTAATACAGGACTGCAAATTAAGGGCAGAGCTTCCTTAAGCAGCCTAGTTGGGATGGGGTCTAAGAGACAGGTTGAAGGTTTAGATGCTGAGATAATTGATGTGAGCTGGGCTAGGTCGATGGGAGAAAAGGAGTCAAGGTTAGGTTTTGCAGCTGACTCTATGGAAACTGTGTTATGACATAAATCAGTACTGATTGAAGGCAGGATGTGATTAATTTTATCTCTAATGGTAGAGATTTTATCATTAAAGAAGTTCATAAAATCATCACTGCTGAGGGTTATAGGGATGTGTGGATCTATAGAGGTGTGACTCTCTGTCAGCCTGGCTACAGTGCTGAAGAGAAACCTGGGGTTGTTCTTATTATCCTCTATTAATGACAAGTAATAGGCGCCTCTTGCATTACAGAGGGCCTTTTTATATCTTTTGACACTATCCTGCCAGGCTAAGTGGGATTCTTCCAGTTTGGTGGAACGCCACACTCTTTCAAGCCTACGTGCTGTTTGTTTCAGTGAACGGGTTTGGGAGTTAAACCATGGAGCTTGCCTCTTTCTTTTTATTGTTTTCATTTTTAGGGGGGCGATGGAGTCTAAAGTGGTACGTAATGAGTCTGCAACACTGTCTACAAGATGATCAAGCTGGGAGGGAGTAGCTTCTGCTAAATTAAGATGAGGCACTGGACCTAAGTTAGTGGGAATCATTTCCTTGAATTGAACTACTGCATTTTCTGAAATATTTCTAGTCAGGAAAAGTGTGAACTAACTAAAAACATGATAGACTAAGATAATGACAGAGTTGCAGTTGATTCATCTGGAACAACTAAATTTACCCTGGTTGATCCACAGGGCTCCTAAGAATCATTCACACTTCATGATGCATTTTTCAGACCATATCTGAGTACAAATAAATTGATTTTTATCATGTAAATAAATGGGCTTTGACTCTGTATGCTATGACCATGCCATCAGAAAGTATTTTAACAAAATGTGAAAAAAGTGAAGCATCCTGATATTGTGAAATAAATTTCAGAAGACTGCAACTGGGTTCTGTAAGTTCATAACACCAAATCCAGAAAATTTCAAGGCACAACATTTTATTCAAGCTGCAATGATAAAACAATGCAACCCACTTTTAATCATGTAGAATTCATTAAAAAATATTGAAAAAAAAAAAGTTCGTACCCAGAGCAGACATTTTATCCACCTACATAAAATGGAATGATCCACCTTACATAGATCACAAAGGAAAACAAGATGAAATTAATATTTTATGTTAACATATTAAAGGAGACGCTGGAAATATTCAAAGGCTAAAAAATCAGCACAGAACAGGAGCAATAATTCCAGAATGTTTTTTTGGATTGCATTATCTCCCCCACTATTATGTATGAATGAAAGGGTCCAACCAGGATTTGGTGTTAAAGCATTAAAAACTTTTTTTTTTAAATGTACAAAGTAAGATTGAGTAACACTTACTCTTCCGCTAATGGAGCATCACCAAACACACCCAGGGGTTGATCTGGAAAAAAAAACAAAAAACCACATAGTATTACTGCTGTCACATAACTTAAGCTGTGTAATGCAAACTCAAACTCAAGGCAGAACAGATAACACCTCCAACACAGGATCATAGCTTAATCGTGACTTTATGTAGCTGAAAATGTTCAAGAATGGGTAAATATGATCTATGGTCAGCAGCATTAATACTGCTTACTGTGATATACTGGAGTTAAAGGAGCCTTTCTGTAAGTACCCTAAAGCCTTGCATACATTCACAGGCAACCTCTAAATGATTCACCTCTAACATCTATTAATAGTTTCCCTCAAATAGCATTAATGTCCTCTTATTATATGTGAAGTATTTTGAATTAATTTATATTTATTTAGTCTTAAAATTGTCTTAAATCACATTCTTCTGTTACAGCTTTGATTTTATGATTTCACCGCAGTGTGTCACTTCTGCCGCAAGGGGTCTCTCTATTAAAACAATAGAAGACGGTGACTGTTTCCATACATCCCGATTGTTCATGAACATTAGAATTTGACAAACATTGATATTAAAGTGGCTGAGATTTCATCGTCTCCTCTCCTTTCACATGAGACAGCAGTTGCTCATTCGGGGCTTTCTCAGCGCCAAAAAGCAGCTAGACGCAGGTTTTGACTCACTGGCCTTAGTTCGAGTGGAGGAATTTCACACACTGCCCCCAATTACAGCACCTACAAAAGGCAAAAGGTTTCCCCTCGGCCACGGACTTTCCATACGCCCTGATTGTTGATAAACATTAGGAATTGATAAACATTCATGTTATAATGTCTGAGACTTTAGTTTCTCCTCTGCTTTCACTGGAGAAAGCATTTGTTAATTGTGAGCTTATTAAGCGCGCACAAGCAGAGAAAGGAGGATTTTCACACAAGCAGCGACTTAGTGTGTCCACAAAAGGCACACAAAAGGCCACAGACTTTCAATACACCCTGATTGTTGCTAAACATTAGGAATTGACAAACATTCATGTTATAGTGGCTGAGATTAGAATTTCTCCTCTCCTGTCATAGGGGCCAGTATTTGTTAATTCTGAGCTTACGAAGCGTCCACCAGCAGTGTAACGAGGGTCTTGACTGCAGATGTTGAGATGTTGACTCATTGTCAGTGTCTACAGAAGGCAAAATTTCCCCCTCGGCCGCTGACCGTTTCCATGAAGTCAGGCCACTCACAGCCTGCAATTTCTCCTCTCAGCCACTAGAGGTCAGTGGTGTTTCAGCTGCAATCAACCCAACAACTAACCTCTCATATGCCAGGCTATCATTGCTGTTACTAATTACAGTTATCAGATAGTGTAATCCAGTCATCATAGTCTCTCAGTGCCCAAAAGAAGTGAGACGCAGATGTTGACTCATTGTCAGTGTCTACAGAAGGCTAAATTTCCCCCTTGGCCGCTGACCGTTTCCATGCATCCCGATTGTTCATGAACTGAAAGTTGATAAAGATTAAGAATTGATATTCATATTAAAGTGGCTGAAATTTAATTTTCTCCTCTCCTTTTCATTGGAGACAGCATTTGTTAACTGTGAGCTTTATCAGTGCCAGAAAGAAGTAAAACGCAGTTGTTGAATCACTGGCCTTAGACAGCAATTGCTGTCTATTTTGTTTGTTCATGAACTGAAAGTTGATAAACATTAGGAATTGAGCAGCGATACGTGGATTTTCGGGCATTTTCACACGCTGGTCTAAAATGCAGCCTCTAAAGAAGGTCTCTCCTTTCACATGAGACAGTAGTTGTTAATTGTGAGCTTAATGATCTGACTTGAGATTGGTACTTGGACTGAGAACAGTGCCACTGTTATAGAAGGATGAAGAACTGAATCTGTACCTCATAACTGAACTGAGGTATCTGGAGGTTTGAGGGCCATGGCTGTGATCTAAGAGGAAGGTGACTGTAAGCAAGCTCAGAGACATAACCTGTGCCATAACCATAAGCTGTCTGTTAAAATGCAAGCTTTTCTGAGCATGGGCATTCATGGTATGTGCATGGATATGATAATAGTCATGCTTCAACCTATAGTGTTTTAGTAATTGGTACCTTGTAGAAACACTTTCAGAGCACTGTTTGCATCTCCACATTCACATTCCACATTCCCCTAAAAAGGGAAAGAGAGATGGTAGTGTCAATGATCAGCAATTACATAAACTCTAAAAATGTATTATTTCTAAACAGTAGGTATTGTTACACAATGTGCTCATCTGAGGCAATTGCTCCAGAGTCCCTTACAAATCATCATCATTAAGTAATAGATTTAATGAGTAAAGAGTTCTTACAACTACATTTGAACCTCTGGCTTTGCATCCATCGGGTGAGACACTTGCTGACAAATCTGATATACAGACAATTTATTTTTAGCCTTGATGAGAAAAGTATGTAAGGATATAAGCATTTTACAATATGAATTCAAAGGGGGGTGAAGCCCACAAGAGCTCCTCCTGCTGTCCGGTTTTTTAAAGTACATAAATGTATTTTTAGTCCACAGTTCTATAAATATCATTTGATCGTTTTTAAATCACATTAGCTGTAAGTTACTTGAACAAAACAAAACAAAAAATACTTCTACAAATTACACCCGGGACACGCTGCCTGCTTTGCGAGTGCTTCCTTAGGAGATACGACAGAGAGTGCGCGAACCGGAAACAAAAGTGCCTTCTGCCTGATGGATTACTGACATAATTAACTGAGAAAGGCCGGCGTTTTAAGTGGTCTGAGGCTTGCCAGAGTGCTTTTGAACAGCTGAAGGCTAGGTTGATATCGGCTTCTGTGTTGGCCTACCCAGACCCCTTGAGGCCTTTTATTTTAGACACTGATGCTAGTGATGTGGGCATTGGTGCAGTCTTGTCCCAGGAGAGTAATGGGGTTGAACATGTTGTAGCATATGCAAATAGGGCTTTAACAAAGCAGGAAAGAAAGTATGCTACCACCAAGAAGGAGTTGCTGAGTATGGTGACTTTTACAAGATATTTTAAGCACTACTTGTTGGGCAAAGAGTTTACACTGCGAACTGATCATAACTCTCTCAGGAGGCTGCATAACTTTCAAGGGCTGGAAGGGCAGCTGGCTCGCTGGGTGGAGCAGTTGGCCAGTTTTCAATATAAAATCATCCATATTTCAGGGAAAGCACATGCTAATGCAGACACCGTCTCTAGGTTACCTTCCTCTGTTGGTGAAGTTTCAGGGGCTAGTCAGCCTCGGGTTGCCCCTGTGGGGCAGTCTTTCCCGGAGTCAAATGTTTGTGCTGTGCAGGAGGAAATGGCTAGAGTGCAGGCAGGTGAGGAAGGTGTTGATGAAATAGCAAAGGCCCAGGGTGAGGATGAAGTACTGCAACAGTTGATTTCTCTCAAAAAGAGGGGACTGGACCTCTCTGAGAACCCAACCCTGCAAAAATATGCTCCTGTGTGGTTGCAGTGAGAGGTTTGCGGTTGGTGAGGGTACCCCCCGCAAATTCAGATACTGCATCGCAGGTGCAAGTGGTCCTTCTTCAGTCTCTGGTCCCTGGAGTCTTGGCACAATTGCATAACTCTCCTACTGGAGGTCACTTAGGGGTGCAGAAACTGCAGGGGAAAGTAAAGGATCGCTTTTACTGGCTGGGGTGGTTTGAGGGCGTGAAACAGTGGTGTAGACATTGCCCAGATTGTGCCTCCCGGAAGGTCCAGGGTTGTCCCCCTTGTGCTCCCCTTCAAACATCAATTTCTTTAAGACCGTATGAAAGGGTGGCACTTGATTGTACTGGAATACTTTGTTATGAATGGAACTGTTTAAGTGTTTAAGATTTAAAAAGGACATTCTGAAACGTCTGAAATGTTTCTTTCCTAAATGCAAAGGTCATTTATCCTCTTGAGAAGAAATGTGTATTTCTGGACCCAATGGGAGAGTCCCAGGCAAACATGAAAAGATGTCTGGAGACAACAAGGTGACAACAACTAAAGAAAACAATTAAAAATATTTAATTGTAATAAGTAAATTATGAAAAGTAGGAAAGTTAAAGTCATTTGATTATATGTACTTTTTCCACATGGACATGCCTTTAAAGTGAGTGTAACTGTTGTTACAGCAAAATGTTTAACCTTGAACTGATGAAGCAAGCTTAAATGAGCATTACATATTATATGTATATATTGTATGTATATATTTGGAATCATTCTTTGGCATATGGTTTGGGTTAGGATTGCATGTCTGGAATTTGGATTCATTCTTTGGAATTTAACAATGTTATTATTTTTTTTTTAATTTGGGATTCAGTCTTTGAAATAGGGTTAGGATTATGTTCCTGGAATCAGCATTCAATGTTTGCAGTGTTGTTAGGTGTATATTCTTGGAATTTTAATTCATTCCACTACACATAATTAAAGGCATATCAGTTTAAATATACATGCATATATTTATAAGTCATAATAACATATTAATAGTTATTGTTATGTAGTATCATAAGAATAACATAAATAACAACAACAACAACAATAATAATAATAATAATAAACTTTTAGGGAACTGAATAAAATAAATAAGTAAACCTTCAAACATGGGTTGCAGTATTACAACTGGGTTATCTTTAAAATCACAGGACAGACATTGATGCCAGATATCTGAAAGTCAGGCCAAAATATTAGCGTCTTTTTTTAAAACACACACTCTGATGGAAGCTAGACCGTGTCCTCTCCTGCAAGTTTGTTGGTTATTATTAATTATCATACAACCATGCCAACCCATCACACAGGACAACCCACCACCCCTTACCAAACAGCTCACGTGTAACAGTCTGTGATAGGCTGACGTAAAAATGCTAGAGGCCCTATATAGAGCCAATGTTTGGTTCGGTTTGTCTGTTCCACTGTGGAGGAGTTCCCACTACCTATGAAGATATACATTGCTCGTTCGAAGATAATCAAAACACAATTGTGATTAGTTTTAGGTGATTACATGCTAATAAAAACATGTTTTTGTATATTATATTCCATTTCTACCAGTAGATCCTTGTAAATGTTATGCACTGGGCTTTTAATATAATTCACAATACCATACAGGCCATAAATTAGATAATATTCTTGGAAATTTGTAGTCTATTTAACTGAAAGAGATGATATTAGGTTTGTTGATTGTTATTGATTGGTTACTTCTGTTTTGACCTGCCCATTCCAATTGGTGAATCTCTATAGTTTACACATAAACAGCTTGTTATTGCACCCCCTGGTGGTCAATTTTCATTCCAAAAGTGTGATTACAAACTGCATATGCCCACCAATTTCCCAGTTTAGAATGGATTTGAATGAAATATACCAAGTTAGGTATTCTGGCCCATTCAAGACATTCCAAAAAGTATACATCCTCCTTTGCCTCACTCAGAGGGCACACAGAAAGCAAAAGGTGTCCCGTCGGGAACTGATGATTTTCAACCATCATGAATGTTTACATTATCTTTACATTAGAAACTGAGAAACTTTCATGTCCGTGTTGTTGAGATTTCAGTTTCTCTTCTCCTGGTCAGAGCACACAGCATTTGGTCACTCTGAGCTGGTTAAGCGTCAAAAAGCAGTGAAAGCTAAGAAAAATTAAACAAGGTCATAGAGAGGAAAAAGCTTATCAGTATGCAAGAGCTGCCGCAACAAGCTGCCACTCGTGCGGTGCATGGGAAACTCATGATAGTGAGGCTGAGATTTCAGTTTCTCCTCTCCTTGTCAGAGCACACAGCAATTGGTCATTCTGAGCTGATTAAGCGTCAAACAGCAGCGAAAAGCTGATTTTCACACACTGGTCTCAGAGTGCACACAGAAGGCAAAAGATGTCCCCATTAGAAAACGAGAAACTTTCATGACAGTGTGGCTGAGATTTCAGTTTCTCCTCTCCTTGTCAGAGCATACAGCATTTGGTCATTCTGAGCTGATTAAGCGTCAACAGCAGTGAAGCTGATTTTGACACACTGGCCTCACTTAGAGCGCACACAGAAGGCAAAAGGTGTCCCGTCGGCCACTGACGGTCCTCAATCATCATTAATGTTTCTAAACTATAAACTGTCTATTTTTTCTTTTTACACAAGCAACAGAGATCACACTTACTCTCATACAAACATATTTTTAATTAGACACACACAATAGATATATCATAAATATTGGGTGCTATCTAAACAAGTCACACACACAAAGTATGTTCAGATAAATAATGAACTAACTGGTCTGCATCCATGTTGCTTTCAATTTAATCCTGTTAAAAATGTCATCCCTCTGTCATTCAGGTGGAGTGGGGCCCTGAATCAGTGGTCCAATTCACACAGTCACTTCCAAACTGTCCTTGCTCATCTGGTATCAGTCTGCGAAGTCGTTCAATATGGCTGTCATTTGGGCAATGATGTTTGAGTCTTTACTGCTGTGTGTCATTCTCTCTTTTATCATGGGTTTGAGGGGCATGATTAGAGACTGTTATTAGTCATGTTGAGCTCCCAATCTGAAACAGCAGATTTTAACACCTCGCCCATGTTGGGTCCAGTCTAGACAAGTAGTGAGGATGAACTGGGAACGTCTGGTGGATGCCCCTATCCATGGGGTCTGTCACGAATTGAGGGTGAGGACACAGGGATGAGGACCCAAGTGCAGACAAAATAAAGTTTTACTAAACAAAAACCAAAACCAACAAAAATTCAACAAAAACTCAATGGCAAAGCGGCGCAGGAAAAAGTCCAGGAAAACAAATCCAAAAGAATCACTGGAAACAACAGAACACTAAACTGAACCACAAGACACTGTGACCCAGGACCGAGGAAACACAGGACCATATATACACACACTGGGATAATTACCAATGAGACACAGGTGGGGCTGAAAAAAGGAGGGAAAAACCAGACAAAGACCGAAGGAGCTGGGGAGAAGAGACGGACAGGAAAGCCAGGGAACCGGAGACCTTGTTATTGCACCCCCTGGTGGTCAATTTTCATTCCAAAAGTGTGATTACAAACTGCATATGCCCACCAATTTCCCAGTTTAGAATGGATTTGAATGAAATATACCAAGTTAGGTATTCTGGCCCATTCAAGAAATTCCAAAAAGTATATATCCTCCTTTGCCTCACTCAGAGGGCACACAGAAAGCAGATGGCCCAGGGACTGGGGAGCTAGTGAACAGGAAACCTCAGCGCTGGAGAACCAGGCAGGCACTGGGGCGAAAACAGTGACAAATAGGGATGCACCGAAATGAAAATTTGTGGCCGAAGCCGAAGCCGAATAAAATTAAACGCTTGGCCGAATACCGAATATCGAATGCGGTTAAGTTTTTCACTATTTTTTTAAAATATTGCATAAATAGCCTAGAATAAAATTTTAGACATGTTTTTCATAGAAAGTTAATGTTTATTGAATATTCTGACAAATATCCTAGTAGCCTTTTGGCTTTTCAAAAAGCACAACAGAGTTTTAATATATTAGGGTCTTCAAACAAAGTGCATTAAAGTATAAACCCACAAATAAAATGAATTATTAATTCTTTTTGGCACAAGTCTGCTTAGCCACAGTAGATAGCTAATAATGTAAATAATACCTAAGTAAATCCCAATAAGTAAGAAATCTTCATACACTTATACAGGTACACAAATATCCCAGCTGAACAGATTTCTCAACAACAGTACTTCAGTCAAAACAAAAGAAGAAAACTTTGACATCTGAGACATCTTTTCTTTTACAATTAATTTATACAGACAAAACATTAACAATTGTGCCTGGTATGTCAAATAAAAATGCTTGCAAATCTAATGCAGATTGAACTCATGTTGATCACACCCACTGATAAGGAGGTGTATGAAGTGGGCAGATCATAATCTGCCACGAGGCACAGACTCGCTTCGTGCCAAAAGGCTCTCTAGCATATAATAAGTACTATTCCACCTTGAAGCTACATCCTGCTGGAAACCGCTTTTGGTGGCATTCAACTGTTCTTGAATAGACTGAGGTGAGAATAAGCAAGGGGAAATGCCAAAGTGACCCACAATTTTCCTCCTCCTGTCGCTATGATATCCGCAATACCGCGCTGACTTAATACACCCTCGCTGACTGCTATCTATAAAGTGGCCATGCAATCAGATGCCTTTCAGGTCACTGTCTTCCATCGCCGCGCCTATGTTTCGGCATTATCACTGACTACTGTATGCACTTTAGCCCGGCCGATGTGCCGTTTCAAACATCCTGGTGAATGCGTCGATGCCGCCGTGCTGATCCTGAACCCCTGCAAGGAGTGAAGTACAATCTTGTAATCTGAACTGCTACGACCCATTGCGCAGTTAAACTTATATGCCAGGGCTGACATCCAGCTCCATATGTCTGTCGAAGCTGAGGTTGCATCATTATCTTTAACCAAGAACTCGTGGACGCGAGCTGCAACACTGTCGGGCCATCTCCGGTAAGCACAGCCATCCGAGAAATACCGTCTGCTCGGTATCGTAACGGGCCCAATGTGCTCCACAAGCCTCCTAAAGCCAGTGTGTCCCCCACAACACTAAATAGTTGATCATCCAAAGCCATGAACCCATTACTTCCACAATTAGCTGCTGCAGCCGCCTCTCTCTCGTACCAGCATGTTCAGGGTGTTTGGCTTTTAAATGATAAATTAAAGTAGAAAGCTAAAGGTCTCGCAGAAAGGAACCCTCTAGATAGCGTTTACGGAACACTTGCTGCAAATCACACAATCTTTTCGCCTCCAATACTTTTGCAATATCTCCACACTGCCGATATTTTACCAAAGGCGCCTAGGTCGTCATCAAATGCTTGTTTGATTGCGCTATTGCATCACACGCCACTATTCGGCCCTTGATTTAACTCACCCACCAAGGCCGAATGGTTTTTGTAATATTCGCCGAATATGTTCGTCATCAATATTCAGTGCATCCCCTAAAGACAAAAGCAAAGTCCCCCTGGCGGCCGGGTAGGAGGGCACAGTAGCAAAGCAGAGCCTCCCTAACTAGATACCAGAGGCTGGTGCTGGACTACTGGCTGGAGAAATTGAGGAGCTGAGTGAGCAGATCAGACGGGACAGGAGTCTGCCAGGCTGCTGGGGCCAACAGGAAACGCGGGAGCAGGTATCGCTGGACCACTGGATTTGTGACTGGAGCAGCTATTGGACCGCTGATGGGACTGGTGGCCGGCTGCCAACTGGAGACCTGAGCTGGGGCTGACAGGACCACTGATGAGGCTGGTGTCAGCTGACCGCCGACTGGAGATGAGGAGCAGGAATCAGCCAGACCGCTTGACGGTGCGTCAGCCAGACCGCTGACTGGAGATGACGAGGAGCTGGGTAGGACAGACCTCAACACAGGACAGGTGTCTGCTGGCCACTACTGGAGAACTGCTGACTGGTTGAGAACATAGCTATGGGACAATACAGCCCGGATGGCTCGGATTATTAGGGTTTGGGGTTGTTGGGCAGTGTAGCTTCGTAGCTGGGCAGTTGGAATCTAGGTTCAAGGAATCAGCCAGACCACGATTTAACTGATGTCAGCCAGCTGTCCGGAGACCTGGAGCAGGAGCCTAGTCCACTGACAAGACTGGTGGCAGCCGGGTCACCACTGGAGAACTGGAGGAGTTATTGACCACTGACAGGACTGGTGTCAGCCGGGCTGTTGACTGAGACCTTGGAACAGGGAGTCAGCTGGACCATTGATGGACTGGTGGTGTCAGCTGGGCTGTCAATTGGTTACCCTGCCTTCGGCTGCAGCGAAGCTGAGCTGGTCACTGGAACCCTGGGGTTGAGAAGGACATCGCGGCTGAAGCTGAGCTTGGAATTGAACACTGAGATGGGTCTTGACTGCCGGATGGCGGGACCTGCGCCCTAAGAGGCTACCCCCTAGGCCCCTAGGAGGAGTGCAGTATTCTCCTGGCTGTGGGGGCTGCTCTGGGTCCACTGGGTCCGGGGCACGCCCAGGGTGCACTAGGAGGCAAAAAGCAGTAAACAGGACTTGTATTTAGGGACCCAGAGGCGTACATCCCAGCTGAGGTTCGCAGGGATCAGTTGCAAGTGAAGCCAGAGCTGGGGGCTGAAGCTGGAGGCTGAAGCTCAGCTAAGAAATGTCGTGTCTCCGGGTTCTACAAGCCTTCTGGGAGCTCCTGTTACCAGATATCTGGGGACAGAGCCAACCGTTCCCAAAAACAAGGAATAAACAAAATTTCCAAATATGAACTGCCCTTGCTGGGCACAGTGTATTGGGGAATATCTCTGTCACTTAATTGAGGTGAGGACACAGGGATAAGGACCCAAGTGCAGATGTACTAAAGCTCTCATTAAAACAAAACAAAACCAATAAAACCACTGCAGCAGTGCAGGAAAAAGTCCAAGAAAACAAATCCAAAGGAACACTGAGGAACACTGGGAACACTGGAGAACACTGGAAACAACACCAAACTGACCAACAACACGTAGACATACACAATATTACCTCACCCAGGACCAGGGAAATGAGACCATATATAAAACACACTGGGATACTACTATGAGACACAGGTGGGACATAAAGGAGGGAAAACCAGACAAAGACCTGAAGAAACACCAATGACCAGACAGACAAGAGACTTCAAAATAAAACAGGAAGCACACACACCAGAGACACATAGGAAAAGGATACCAAATAACAAATCTAAACACTAGAAACATGAAAAATACAACGAATAGAAACCGAAACTAAGGTTATACTGAAGGCGACTAAAGACAGGGACGCTAACCCCACCTCCAAGAATTGTACATTCTGGGGAGGCTGGGGACATAGAATCAGAGGACTATGTTCAAAGCCCATTGCCAAATGATGGCTAGGAGCTGGTGACAGAACTCCATAGTCATCCTTTCCAGAGCTCAAAAGGTTATTCCAGGAGGTTCCCTCTGCCTGGCTAAGATTTTTAAAACAAGGAAAATATCTAGCTTCAAATAATAATTGATATCTTAAACCAGTGTGGCCAGACTACTACGCTCTTACACAGAAAATATTTAAGAATTATTCCACTATGTGGAAAATGCGCATAAATCAGCAAAATCCAGTACCATCATCTTGAAATACATATGTGAAGGCAGTTTATCTTTTCACTTGTTTAATATTGTTTCTGCCATATATGAGCAGAATCAAAACATGAAGGCCATCGGTCGTCAAGAGATTACAACAAATTAAAGGCCTGTACCATGGGAAGATTACAACTTTGGATTATCTGTTTATGTGAAGAATGAAAAGTAGCAAGATGCTTAAAATAAGAAATTTGACTTTGATAAAGCAGTTTTGTACTTACAAAAGCACCAGACAGCCTAATAATAATTTAGTTTCACGATTAACTTAACCAGTATTATCTTAGTAACAAGTTATAATAATTTCATTAAAAATAATTAAGGACTGAATACCTTGGAGGATATCATCACTTTTGAATCCACATATACCACTGAATGGCTGAGGCCGTTCTAGTATTTCCACAATTTACAACAGCCTTATTCAGAGTTACTATTCAGGCTGATAGCTCCAGACGGGACACAAATGAGATGTTAGTCTTTCCGTCTGGTTTGTTGTTTTCATGTATGCTACTGAGCCATGTTTTCAGAAGACTGCAGAAAATGTAAATTTCGTCTTCACTTAAAAGGAAATATGAGGGTTACCACTCATGTACCATCTGGGAGGGAAATATGAACCAGATTTGGAGTTCACGCCCTCATTCCTCCCAGCCATGCAGATCACTACTGGTTGCAGGTTGATCCCATTTCATTGTTTACCCAGGGCTGCTGGAACAAGACTTGGCTCTTGTAGAATAGGAATGATGTACCCAGTGGGTTGTAATAAAGCCAATAATTTATGCTACATGTCCTAATATTAGGGCTTCAGAAATTGATCTATGTCTGTAGCCCAAGGTGTCAGAACCAGAGTGCCAGCTCAACCCAAGTCTGCCTTCCACATACAATCTGTTCTGGTTTTGATTCAGCCAGGGCCCAGCACTGTAAGATCTAGCAGCTGGTAAGTGGTAAACAACAGATAGGAAGCACAGCCCTGCCTTATTTCAACCACCACAGGATAACAAGGTCCTTTATCTTGAGGAGAAGTTGTTTTGCTCATTGGAGCAGGAAGTGATGAAAGGCAATTGTCAACGAGAATGAATGAAGAACAGTGTCCACTACATCCTTATTTCCCTCACTGTGATCTTGTACATGTCTCTGGACAGCATATGTTGCACAGCAGGAGCTGCATGTTGTGCCAAATGGGAGCAGATACATCTGTTTTTTTTGTGTTTTTTTTGTTTGTTTGTTTTGTTTTGTTTTGTTTTTGCTGCATATCACACCACAAAAACCTGAGAAGTGTCTTCTCTTCTGATAGGAGTTTTATTTGAATTTAATATCCCCACTCATAGCCACTCTTTGTTGGCAAAAGCGAAGGAGAACACCAAGTGGTGAGGGCCCAAGAGTGGGACCAGGATGGAGCTGATCATTCAGTGCTTGGCCTTGAAAGGTGTAGGAGCATTTACAACACAGTGTTTCCCATTATGCTCCACCAGGTGATGTGCCATGATTCTTGTGACTCAGAAACTTGTTCTGGACTAAGTTTTGCAACATATCCAGCCTGATTTCATTATTATAGATGGCTGCCAACTCAGGGTTTTTCTCAAATTTGTACTCAGATTGACAGAGCAGGGACATTACTGATTCTACTGGGTAGTTTGAGCCTTGAGATGACTTTTGTTGTGATATGGCGCTATATAAATAAAACTGAAAAGAATTGAAAAGTTTAGGTGCATCTTTCTTTCATAGCAGGGGCGTGGTAACGTTCACCTCCATCAATAACTTGTATGGTCTTTCCATGCAAGAGATCCATAGCCTCCTTATCCTGTTCTGATCTGGTGATCAATTTTTCACTCCTAAAGGGAAGGGTACATACCAGGGTATATGCCACAATTGTTCAACATGTCACTTTAGATCAGTTTAGGGATCGGCTTGTGAGGTGAATAGGCAATGTATAGAATCTGGTGACTTACCAAGTAGTCCCTTGCAGTGCCCATCCCAATATTGGCCTTACAGCTGCTGTCCTTACAGCTGCTCAAGCCATATTGGACCCTATCAATGGACATGATAAGGAATGGATGGTCTGATCCAATGAGGATATGTGGTTGAACCTTGGAGAAGGAATTCAGTGGGAGACCATTCAAATGTGGATAACATTGCTTTAGTTTTTGCACAGGTTAACTCTGCTCAACAAACATAATTATGTCAGAGGTGAATGCATTGTCAATGGAGAACTTTTTCTTAGGGCATGAAGCAGCAGAAATTTTCAGGTTTAAACTTTTGCCTTCTAGTGTTTTTGTCTGCTCCCTCACTGTGCACAGCTTAATTTTTTTGGCACTTCCAATTCAAGGTATTGAGCAGCACCTGGGAGCAACATAGTATGCTCAGATCCATCATCTAGGACAGCATAGGTATCTAATGTCTTATCTTCATGGCTTAGAATTACTTAAACTACTTTAAGTAGGTGGGTGACAGACATTGTAGGTTCATGTACAGTACTTGGTGTCATTTTACACCATGCAATATACAATAGGTGCTGGCCATTACATTTGGGACAGGGCTTTCTCAAAGTGCATTCTACTGTTTTGTGGTTTCTCCCACATTTCCAACATCTGTTCTGCTCCTTTAGCCATTTTGCCACTTTGTCTGTGCTCAAGCCTCTCAAGCTTTCACAGTTTGTAAGGTAATGAGAGGTAGCTTGGCAATATGCACATGGATATCTTACATGAGGTTGTGGCTCCCTTTCTGATGAAGAAGTGTGTCCATGAGGAGACTTTCTGTCAGCTCCATGTAGAATAGTGGCTGGGGGCAATTTGAATCTTTGATTGGGCTCTTTTCATAGCCCTTGAGGAGCACTGATATGCAATTGCTAGTTTGTGCTACAATTGCTTGACATTCTGCTTCTCCTTCAAGCCAGGAAGAAAAATCCACTAAGTTATAGTGAGCATTAGGAGAGGACGAGCTGGCATACCTTACAAAGTTAGAAACAAACTCTGCAGGGAGCTAATCAGACTGTAGCATTCCCTACTTTTGAATTCTTATTACTGGACTATGTATCAAAAGGCAAAAATGTCCTTACTAGAAACCTTTCTGATGTGTGGTAGCTAAATTCAAGGAAGTGTTTACTTCTGCCCTAAATTCATTGCTGTATCACAATTTAAGATTGAAGATTTAAGATTTGCAGAATCACATACAACTCTAGATTCCAAGACTAGCTCCATGTACTAAAACAAACAACACATAAACTTACCACCAAACTGGAGGAATCCCACTTAGCCTGGCAAGACAGTCTTAAAAATGTATAAGAAAGCCCTCTGTAATGCCTATTACACATCATTAATAGAGGAAAATAAGAACAACCCCAGGTTTCTTTTCAGCACAGTAGCCAGGCTGACAGAGAGTCACAGCTCTATTGATCTGTGTATTCCTATAACTCTCAGTAGTGATGATTTCATGAGCTTCTTTAATAATAAAATTTTAACTATGAGGTATTAAAAGCAGTAATATTAACAGAAGATACATGAAAGAGAACTACTACTCAAAATGTGATTGGCTTACTTAAAGAAAGATATGAATCACAATTCATTTCTTTCCACTTGTTTATTGTTTTCAAGCTACATATAAGCAGAACCAAAACATAAAGGCCATCAGTTGTTGAGATTAAAACTAAAGGACTGTACTATGTGGGAAATTACAACCATGCATTATCTGTTAATGTGTAGAGATGGTAAATGGTAAATGGACTGTACTTATATAGCGCTTTTCTAGTCATATTGACCACTCAAAGCACTTCACACTACATGTCACATTCACACACACACATTTACACAGCACTTATTATATACACAATGCTCACATTCACGCACCAAAGCACACACTTTGGGGTTTGGGGTTCAGTATCCTGCCCAGGATACTTCAGCATGTGGACTGGGGGAGCCGGGTATCAAACCGCTGACCTTCTGGTTGGTGGGTGACCACTCTACCTCTTGAGCCACAGCCGCCCTGTGAGATGAAAAGGTGAAAAGATGCTTGAATTAAGAAATTCTGACTTTGACAAAGCAGTTTTGTACTTGTCAGTGTTGATCAGCCTTATAATTATGGTAATTCTAGTTTCAAGCGTTAACTTACTCAGAACCAGATTTAAAATCTCAGTAACAAGTTATAAATACCTTAGTAATATAATTAAGTACTGTAACACTTTCAGTAAGTATAATGCACTAACACAAAAACTAACTGGCAAGAAGAATTATCTTGTCAGACAAAAACAAGCATATATTGCCTTACCAAGAAAGTATTCATGTTGACATTTATCAGAAGTTTGTTTAAGAGCGTAGTTGGTATACATTAAAAACTGAAATCTAAGTAAGATGGATTCAGATCTACTAGATTTTCAGTTTTTTGCAGTGTACCAACTGCATGCCTCAGCAGAAATCTTGATTTGTGATTCATCAGATCAGACTATACTGTAAAAAACAGGCTTTACTGGTGACTGTGTGAAAAAGCAACCTCGGTATTGAGAAATGCATGTTAGAAATTGGATCATCATTTGTCTGGACCTCTGACATACTGTACATACTCCACACACACACACACACACACACACACACACACACACACACACACACACACACACACACACACACACAAGAAGGAAAGAGTGAATGTAAAGTCTGTGTAAAGCTAATTTAGAGATTTGTCTCTAAACACATTATTGATGTCAGGAAATAGTTCCTGTGAAAACATATGTAAAGTCTGTAAGTACGTATTACTGCATTGTGGAGTTAGACTGTTTCAGGGTTTACCATCAGTTTCATTCTCAGGATCTTATGGGCGGGTCTTAAACGGTGGCTCATGACGCACTGGAGCCACCACTCATCATAACCCCGCCCCTAACACTGTGACCGTTATAAGTAGCAGCGCTGCGTTCCCATCAGTGCTCCTCTTGGTTGACTGCAGTCTATTGTAGGCTATTGTAGGCAGCTAGCTATGCTGTCATCCCGCAAATGCATCTTCCTTGGATGCCAGAGTTTGCAGAACAGCTTGGTTGTCGCCTTATTTAAATTTTCAAAGGCATCAAGAGGAGGTGAGAGAGGTGAGATGATTTGTTCATGTGTATAATAAATGATGCATGGTACTGTGTACGAGGAAAATGCCCATAAAGTAACAAAACATAGAACTATTTACAACAAAGAAAGAAAAGAGTTCCTCTCATCTCAATCCCTAACAGAATGAATGTTGTGCTGATGATGATCACTCCTTCTAGGGGAGAGGCTTGACATTATTTGTCACATAAAGTAATTAAAAGAATATTGACAATTGCAGCAATAACAACCATAAAAATGTTGGTCTGTTTGGTTGAGAAGGGCACTCCAGCCAAAGAAGGTGAAAGGTCACTGGCTTAAGCAGTATAACCACAGTCCTCTGTGTGTCTCTGCTGCTGAAATTAATGTTCATTCTGCTACACACACACAAAGTTTTCAGTTTCAGTGCAGTAACACATTTGTTGCCTGTTTTGTTTGCCTCAGTCAGCTCAGACAGAGCTGCATGCCCAGCACAGAATTACACATGAAACCACCCCTATAGGTAATGGATCTGTGCAGCCACTGATTGTATTGGTTTGATGCTGACGCCGCTCTGTCTGAAAGGGAGGGGTCTACACAGAAACCCCTTCTTTGGGGGTCTGTGAATGAGACTTATGAATGAAGTGAATACCAGCTACAAATTAACCACACACAAAATGTATCGACTGCCTCTGTGAGAAGAAGTTATACAGTTATAAATAAATAACATAAATATTTTGTACAACAATGTGCATTATGATGACAATTCCATAAGTCTCAGAATGTGGCTGATATTCAGTGAGCATGAAGCTACTTTTGCATGTAGTGGCCAGTGTTATGCAGGGAGAGCATGGAGAGCAGGCTACAGGATCGTGGGAAAGGTCCTCCACGTAAGGCACTTTATTCTTTGTGTTTGTTGCTCTTGTGTAATTGATCTCACGCCATGTCCACAGCAGAGTTGCTCAAAGCCCCACACTTTTTATGCCTGCGCCATTAAATTAAGTAAAAATATTCTAGGCCTACATGTCTGGTGTATCATTTTTGTTTGTTAAATTCAGTCTCACATATTGGTATCTTTGAAAACTTAAGGATATTCACAAGACTGTAAAATAAAGTTATGTAGATTTAAACAATGCAAGATGAAGACAGAATTCTCTAGTCTATTCAAAAGAGTACTTGTAGCCTACTGTGTGTAATGTATGATGAGAAGAGAGGAAAAGGCACACAAAAATTCTCAGCTAATAATTTTGTGAAGGTTAAAGAAATATTAACAGACAGGAAACTGAGCGGAATGTGACAGGACCGTGAAAGTTTTAAATAAACACGCGCAGCTTTAAAACAAGTGTAGAGTAAGAACAAGATTTTTTTTTTTATTAACCTGAATAGTTCACCCGTACATATGTAAATGTACGTTTCACATGAAGGGGTGTTTGTTGTTACTCCCACAAACTGAGCAGTTGTAGGTTACAACTAACTTTTGGGCCTGTTAAATTGTGCATATCCAAACGATGTAGAATGACTACACGTTTCAAACATCCTTGATAATCAGTACCTTAACAGCAACACTTTCTATCGGTAGTAACAGCCACCTACTGCTTGAATTTATTCTTGATCCCGTGTTTAGGTGATTTGTCTCTCCAAAATTAAACAAGAATTTCATATTGCACAGGGTTACATTTTTAACAGTGTCCGGTGGCAGCGGATTCCACTAAAAGGCGTGAAAATGGGAATTTAATTCATAAATGCGGCCTGCCGTGTCTGGCCTGCAGCCAGGATTCCGCCTTCTTTCTGTTTTTTTCTGGCTCCCACCCAAACCCCCCAACCTACCCGTAGGAGAGGTTCTTTCTTTCTTTTTTTCTTCTTTTTAAAAAACCCGTCCTTACTGAGTGGAGCCTGGTTTGGGTGTGTGGATGCGGTTATTATGCCCACACTTCGCAGACGATCGGGACTGAACTGTCCTGCATCGCTGCTGCGCGGTCCAGCCTGGTGCTGCGGTGTGTTGTAGCCGAGTTTCAGTCGGAGCTGCTCGGCGTCTCACAGTCCGATGTCCCCGATGTCCTGTTCTCTGCTCACTGAGCCAAACCCTCCATCTGCTCCCTGGTTGTCCTGCCCGTGGAAAACTTACCAGTGGACAGTAGACCTGTAACAGTGCCATTGGAACCGTCATCGGCCTCCTCCACTTCTTTTTTCTTTCTTATTTGAAGTCTTTTCTGTTAGCCGGGAGAACGGGGGAGCGGCGGCACCGGGAACCATGAGTGGACGGGGGGACGAGGCCGGGAAGAGCTCTAGTTCTCAGGAGTCCGCGGGGGCCGCGGAGCCCCAGAAGAGGAGGCCGGGGAGACCGAGGAAGCCCCAGAAAGTAAGTCTGAGTTAGAGTCCGAGTGAAGGTTTCGATCTGCATTCTGTGACAAAGATGTGGGGGCTTTTTTCAATATTGGCTTAACACTTTACTTTGGTCGGATAGTAAAACTTAAGCAGTGACGACAGGTCCTGTAGCTACCGATGTGGTTAGATGGAGCTCCGTTCCGTGAGACTGTGCAAATGCATTACCTGTATTCCATCTCTAAATGAGCCTAATTTGTAATTGATTGCTCCGTATTTACATTAATGTAGGGTATACAATCCACCATCATTTCCCTTACAGCATACTCTTAACTGTGAAGTATAATTTCCTATCTGCAAAGTGCCACAATTTACAACAAGACAAAAATAGGCTAGGCTGTGCTTTTATACTTTTTTAACTGAATACATTTTTGTGCAAACTATGACCAGTGCTCCTGTTTGCAGGCTTGGTTTTGTCTGATAATTTTCAATTCACAACATGAATAAGAAAAGTAAGAGAGGATGAATGTAATTCTGCAAATCTTCTGTGACTCAAATCAGAGACGCCATGACAACCGTAGGCTTTTAAAGGATTTATGTGAATTATGCACACAGTTCTTATAATAGAAATATTGATGTTAAACTGTGTGGAGTTCAGTGTTAAATTTAAATGTGCAGAATCACACTGAATAATAAATCCCTCTCATTCATTCTCTGTACTACTACTCTCATCCACTACTTGCCTAACCCTAATCTTTATCCTAACCTTAACCTAAACCTTAATGTAACTTTAACATCATGGGCATTTGTTTGGCAGTCGAGTCCCCAAGATACGGCTTTGTAAACACGTATATGTCCCCACAACATGCAATGACCAAAGGGTGCTTCAAAGCTTTGTTTCCTGTCCTTGACACCCATGTCATGTCCTCCCTCTCTTTCAGGAGCTAAGTGGAGAGCCTGTCCCTAAGCGACCAAGGGGCCGCCCCAAAGGAAGTAAGAACAAGGGCCCCTCCAAGGCAGCGCAGAAGGTGAGAAGCCTTGGAACATGAATGACACAGACACCTTTTCTAATGTCACTTTTGACTCACATTCCATAACCAATGCATGGCTTAAGGAGTGGACACAGGTGGGACTTAAATAAGCTTTTAAAAATGTAATTGATCTAGTCAAGTTACTGCCCATTGTTCTTGGTAAATTGACATCACACATGGAAGAGGGAAAGCGAGAAAAAAAATTAAAAACTGTCCAAAATGGTGAGCCCAAATCTCAGTGCTCAAATGGTGAATGTAGGTATGAATATTTTAATCATCAGGTTCATTCAGGTTTCAGTAGAGACGCAGGGCTCTGCTTAATATCTCTCCAGCTACCATTTCATTCAAATGTCACATTTTGTCATCTACCTGTGTGGTCTCTCTCTATCAGTGACATTTAAAGCTGAAAGATGTTGTTGCACTAGTTGATATGCTATTTAAATGAAAATCATTAACTTTTCATGCTTTGACTTTTGGTTAGCACAATGCATGAGCTGCAAAATAACCTACAATGCAAGGCATTTAAACTGCCTCCTCCTTAACAGGTTGAAACCCCTTCTCAAAGTGCCCACACAAAAACACACACACACACACACACACACACACACACACACACACACACACACACTGAATCATGCTGTTGGCAGTGATAATCCTGGTGCCCTACAAAAACGTCACATCTTCAAATTTTATAAGCAATGATCCAGACCCACCTGTGCAATCTAATAGATTTTTCAGTACAAGAACACCACAATAAAACATGTTGAGAGAAGTTTACAATGCAGTGCTGAGTTTGTGTCAAAGATGACTGTGTTAAATATTTTTAGGTCAGATCTTCAGTAGTGTTGGGGATCAAACACTATAAATAAGTGTTTCTGTTTCTTCTGCCCCACTCATGTATCTAAATGGGGTTGGATTAGATAAATACTAGAAACACGTTTAAGTGTGATGGAGTTCAATACAGCACCACTACTGACAACAGCCACAGAAATACCCACCATAGGATTTTTAGCAGGAGTTTTGTATACTTGTATATATTTCATTTGACTCTATAAGTTGCTGTAATAATTTTGTGGCACATTTATGGCATTTCTAAAATGTTTGACTGTTGTAGAGAGCATAACCATGTAGAGCCTTTTCAGCACTTTTGAACAAACCAAGATATTGTAAATGTTGTGCAAAATATTTAAGACAAATGGGAAATCATGTTTGCATATTCTTTGATCAGATTTGATTGAAGTAGAATTTTTTTCAGTTTTCCACTTTCCTGTATTGCTGCTTTTGTAACAACTTTTTTAAATGGGGAAAAAAAGCCTGACCTACAGACCATTAAAGTCAGGTCACTGACTGATCAGATAGATTATTTGACTGAAATTGTAGTTCCAAAGACATGTCTTTGTAGAGCAAGGTGTTATGGATAAAAAAAAAAAATGAGTTCATGGTCAGTAAAAGTATGAAAGAAATAACCACAAAAATGTCTCCAGTTGACAGCTTAGAATGTTTGCCCATGTGCAGTCAAAAGAGGCATATTCCAGTCTTATTTGTGCATCTTTGTTGATAGAATCATGCAGCCATAGTTCACCAGCACTCTCACACACTTGAGTGCACATTTCCACAGAGCGAAGGAGACTGTGTGCATGAGAGATAGTGGTGAATGAAAAAAAGGTTACAGTGGCAAAGGAAAACTGATCCAGAGAAAAGTTTTGACATTTTACAACAATATCCCTCCTTACTTTTGGGTTGTGTTCCATGTCTGTGTCTTCATTCATTAGTTAGATGATGCTGTGATAGGCTTATGATGACAGCAGCCTTAGTGCTCCCTTGCCACCATAAACTACTGTAAACATTCTCAGCATTTCTTTGAAAAGTGAACTACTCTGCTCTCACCATAATCCAGCCAAATTTCAAACCGTGACATTGTTATAATAAACATAGATATCAGTCTTTTCAGATGAAAGAATTCTGGGGTCAGCCCACGCCTGTAACGTATACCCTTGTAAGTTCATTTCCTCTTCCCATATCAGTCACTTCTGCAATCTCCGACAGATATTGTGGCAGCCTGAAAGAACTAATTGTACTGTCCACCTGGACTGGACTATTACTTCTATCACTGTAAAATATGTCTGAAAAAATATGTTTTTTTTTCCTTTAATGTCAGGCTTAGGGTTGAATACAGGAAAATGAGATCCTGGAATTCTTACCAAAATCTAAGACTGTCCTCAACCAGAAAATCAACAGGACTGGTTGTTTGTATAAAAATAACTTTCTGGCAAAGCTTTGTTAATAATGACAGTTGTTATAGGGTGATAGGGTGTTGTTATGGATGGATTGATAAAGTGTGTTGATGGTTTCAGTGTGCTTAAAACAAACTATTCAATTCAGTTCAATTCAATTTTATTCATATAGTGGCAAATCACAACAGAAGTTATCTCAAGGCATTTTTCATATAGAGCAGGTCTAGACTGCACTCTTTTATATTTTTTATAGAGAGAGACCCAACAATTCCCACCATGAGCAGCACTAGGCGACAGTGGCAAGGAAAAACTTCCTTTTAAGAGGCAGAAGCCTCCAGCAGAACCAGACTCATGGGGATGGGCAGCTATCTGGGTTGAGAGAGAGAGCGAGGGGAAGGGGAGAGGGGGGGTAGAGAGTAGGGACAGGAGAATGTAGCATGATGCAGATTCCATGTTAAAAATGTAAATTGGTATCAATAATGCAATGGTGGCAATAATAGTAATGACGATTGAAGTCGTAAATGCAATAGTAGCAGTAATACTAGAAGCAGTACTAATAATTTCTACATATAACAGCAGGTGTTGAGTGGGGTTGTAGGAGCAGCAGGAAGCTTATCATCACAGATCAGACTCTGGAGGCAGAAATACCTGCAGAAAGGAGAGAGAAGAGGAGAGAGAGACGAAAGAGCTCAAAACAACAGGAAAGGGAAGATATTGTGTTAATAACATGTATTTATGGGATAAATCCATACTGATAGATAGACAGAGAGAGAGAGAAGCTCAGTGCATCATCAGAAGTCCTCCGGCAGTCTGGCCTATAGCAGCATAACTAAGGGATGGTTCAAGCAAGCCTGAGCCTGCACTAACTATAAGCTTGATCAAAAAGGAAAGTTTTAAGCCCGCTCTTAAAGGTGCAGAAGGTGACTGCCTCCCAGACCCAAACTGGGAGAAGGTTCAACAGTAGGGGCTTGGAGAGTTGAAAGATGAAGGCAACCTTTTCTTTGGTGTGCTTTCATTAATACTAATTCTTTAAATTGAAAAACTGTTATCATTGTCATGACATAACAGGGATTGTGTCAAGGTGGAGCAGGGGCTATTTATGAACCTCCAATTTAAGAGAGGCTTAAGTATATTAAGGTACAACAAAATTATGTCTCATCATGCGATGTTCAGGTCTTTATCATAACGCATCATGCTGCTGGCTAGCCTATCTGTGTACTGTAATCCCAGTTCTCTGTTTGGGATACTGCATTTTTAATGTGGAGATTTAATGGTCTGAAACACAACACCCTGTTCAATTAATCATCAGTATGTTTCATATGTCTGAGCAGGGAGATGCAGCATGTCTGCAGCAGCCATGAATACTCAGAGGGAACCTGCCATAAATTCCCCCCCCTTTTTTTGCAGGAAACTACAACAACAAGAGCCAAAGTGAAACTAAACTACACCACTGACTTCATTCTCAGTGTTGGTATCACCAAACTACTCATAAGTCACATTCTTAAAAGCCATTAAATATGTGCTCTTATTCTTTCTTTATAATTTTGGAGGAAAGTACAGTAGCTGAAAATTTGATCCAGTTACATTAAAACAGTATTTCATATCAGGTCCTGCCAAGAAAAAGTCAATAAAGTTAATTGTGACTGCTTTCCTAAAAGACCCATAGGAGCCTTTTCTCATCTAATGCCCCTCTCAGCATGATCACCTTTCAAAACCATTCCAAATGATTACTACAAGAACATTAATGTGACCATTTCCTGGTCTGCCAATGCTGTGGTTAAGGCTTGGTTAGGTTTAGGCATAAAATTTACTTGTTTGGGATGAGGGGGTGTTTGTGGTCTGGGTTTGAAAAATACTTTTTTAAGGTTAAGAAACCTTTGTCATGGTTAAAAGGAGAACTACTTGGTTATGGGAAAGACTGTGGTAATGGTAAAAAAAACAAAAACAAAACATACAGTGACTCTTGATAGTAAATCTGAAGCAAACAGTTTCTCAATCATCCATCTACCCCAACCTTCTCCCAGCAGATATCAGACCTCTCTCATCTAAAGCTGTACTAATAAATGATTTGATTTCAGATCAACTCAATTCATTCTGTCTCACTGAAACCTGGCTGTGTCAGGGTGAGTACGTCAGCCTGAGACACTGGCCGTGGAGGTGGAGTTGCAGTCATTTTTGATTCCAGTCTATTAATTAACACAGATAAAGTAGGTGATTTTAATATTCATGTGGATGTGAACAATGACAGCCTTAGGTCTGCATTTACCTCATTATTGGACTCTATTGGCTTAAATCAGTGTGTACATAAACCCACTCATTGTTTTAATCACACTCTCGACCTTGTTTTGGCCTGTGGTATTGATATTGAACATCTAACAGTTTTCCCACAGAATCCCCTTTTATCAGACAACTATTTAATTACTTTTGAATTCTTATTACTGGACTATGTATCAACATGCAAAAATGTCCTTACTAGAAACCTTTCTGATAGTGCGGTAGCTAAATTTAAGGAAGTGATTCCATCTGCCCTAAATTCAATGCCATATCTCAATTTAACAGATGACTCTTATACTAGCTTTATTCACTTCCAAGTTGATCATCTTGTAGACAGTGTTGCAGGCTTGCTACATATAACTCTAGACTTTTGCCCTCCTAAAAAAGAGAGCAATAAAGCAAAAGAGGTTAGCTCCATGGTTTAACTCTTGAAGCCACATATTAAAACAAACAACACGTAAACTTGTAAGAACATGGCGTACCACTAAACTGGATGAATCCTGATTAGCCTGGCAAGATAGTCTTAAAAGTTATAAGCAGGCCCTCTGTAATGCCAGAGCTGCTCCTATAACTCTCAGTAGTGATGACTTCATGAGCTTCTTTAATTATAAAATCTTAACTATTAGAGACAAAATTGACCACCTCCTGCCCTAAACCGGCACTGATTTATGTCAAAACTCCCTAGAAACAGCTGTAAAACCTAACCTAGAATGTTTCTCTCCCATCAACCTCCAACCAAACTTCAACTATTTCTTCATCTAAACCTTCAGCCTTCAACAGAGACGGCACTTGTGAAAGTTACAAATGACCTCTTAATCACATCAGACGATGGACTTGTCTCTGCACTTGTCTTGTTAGATCTCAGTGCTGCTTTTTATACAAATGACCATCACATCTTTTTACAGAGACTGGAGCATTTTATTGGCATTAAAGGAACCACACTAAACTTGTTTAAGTCCTATCTATCTGACAGGATGGACATGGAGTTCCACAAGGGTCCGTGCTTGGACCAAATCAGACAATTTCTGTCTCAAAAGGATGCAGAAAAACTACTCCATGCATTTGTTACTTCCAGGCTGGACTATTGTAATTCATTGTTATCGGGCTGCCCCAACAAGTCTCTGAGGACTCTCCAGTTGATCCAAAATGCTGCAGCACGATCACTGACCAAGGAACTAGAAAAAGAGACCATATTTCTCCTATGTAAGCTTCTCTACATTGGCTCCTGGTCAAATCCAGAGTAGAATTGAAAGTCCTCCTCCTCACATACAAAGCCCTTAATGGTCAGGTACCATCCTATCTTAAAGAACTTATAGTTCCCTACAATCCCAGAACACTGCGTTCCCAGAATGCTGGTTTCCTGGTGGTTCTGAGAGTTTCCAGGACTAGAATGGGAGGCAGAGCCTTCAGCTATTATTGGCAACGATTGCAGCCTTGAGTCCTCTTGGGTATGACAGGGCAAGCTTTACACATGAATGTAGGAATTTTCTGCCATTCTTCCCTGAATATCCTCGTAAACTCTGTCAGGTTTGATGAGGACCATCAGTTGACAGCCATTTTCAGGTCTCTCCAGAGATGGGGTTCAAGTCAGGACCCTGACTGGGCCATTCAATTGCATTCACTCTGGAACTGGTTTTCAACCCTGACCAGCCTCCCTGTCCATACTGTTGGGAAAAACTCACCAGTCTGATGCTACCAGCACAATGCTTCACTGCTACTGGGCAGGTGATGAGTAGTGCCTGGTTTTCTCTGGACATGACACCTAGAACTGAGGCCAAACAGTTTATTCTTAATTCCCTCAGAACAGAGAATTTTGTTTCTCTGTCTGAAAGTCCCTTAGGTGCTTTTATTTTTTATTTTTTGCAAATTCCAAGTGGCTTTCTTGTCTTTGAGGACAGGTTTCATCTGGCCTCTCTGAAATTAATCCCATATCAGTGGAGTGTTGCAGTGATGGTTGTTCTTCTAGCAGGTTCTCTTGTCTCCACATAGGATTTACATAGGATCTCTAGGTTTACACAATCCTGTCTCTGAGCTCTGCAGGCAGTTCCTTCTTCCTCATGGCTTTGTTTTTGCTCTGATATGCATTGTCAGTTCTGAAACATTGTAAAGACAAGTTTGTGCCTTTCCAGATCTTGTCCATTACCACATTTGGGCTCCAATCAAGGTGTAGATACATTTCAGAGTTGATCAAGAGAAATTGGAGGAACCTGAGTGTCAATGTGACATTTCAGTTTTTCCTTTTAAAGAAATTTGCCAAAAATATAGTTTTATGAGGTATTGATTAAAAACAAGATATTGCTGGTAAGGTATTGGAAAAAACTCCACCTGCTGCCATGTGACCAGGCTGGGTGGCTTGTACTCACTGTCAGGCTGACAAAGGTGCTGGTGTTTTTTACTAAACCAAAGCTACACACAAGCCCCAACACCACCACATCACTGATACGGTCCTTTTGCTGGTCATCGTCTGCAAAATTCATTGCAGCTCTAGTGCAATTTGAAGATTTCAGACTCCCAGCCAAAAGCCATGTAGCCTGGATATATCTGATTAATTATTGACACTGGTCTGGTCTTGTTAGTGCGGATGACAGCAGGGTTTCACCTTCTGGCTGTACTGGGCAGTCTGCAGGGTCTAATCTCTCTCAATTCCCACAAAGCCAAATAATTATATTATCTTAATAAGAAAGGTAACTTGCCCCTCCTTGAGGCAAGCACACAGGAACATTCCAATTGCAGGTATCTGTTATTGGAAGAGAAAACAAAGTGAACAGTATATTTGTTATACTACAGTAACAGCAGAGCTCACTGTCTTGTAGCTCTGTGCACACAGTTTTCCTGTGCAATAAGGGATAAAAAGTTGGTTTGTTTCCAGCCTGTCTGATCATGTGACTGCTCATGTTACTCGACCTGTTGGACTTTTTTGAATTGATCTCACCATGTTCCTAGATCTCAGCAATTAATCTGGTGAGTACAGTGTTATTCTGACTAATCAACATTATAGCCAAAACTATGAAAATAAGACAGAAGTTGTGATAAACTGCAATTATCTGTTAATGGAACACAATTTGAACAGAATTGTTAGCTCTAAAAAAGAATAGATGACCTTGAAGCAGTATCAGTGCGTTATTTTTGTTCCATTCATGTTCTCATGTTCTAAAACTGACAGTACCCTGTATTGTAACAGGGTATCTAGAGCTATTAATACATCCATGGGAAAAACACATTCAAATGTTTTTATTTTTTATCCTATGTATGTTATGGAGTTGTATAGGATAAAGACTGATTATATTGTTCCTAATCTGTGTCTTCACAGAAAACTGAGGCAGCTGGGGTGAAAAGACCCAGGGGGCGACCCAGGAAATGGGTGAGTCAGTGGTTCTCTTAAGGTCTGAGCCTGTGTCTGCTGCTGCCATGCTGCACACTGGAACACACATTGTACACAAGACATAACACAAGAGGGGATTAAGTAGTTGTGGCTGTTGTGGGTGAATTCTTGTGGCATGAGGTAAATGTGCATGGGAAAGCCTGTCCAAGAAAAGCAACATTTTTATTACTATTACATTTGTTTATACATTAAGAATTGTCTCAGTGTGTGTACTGTATTTCTTGGTGTTAATGCTTACTGAAATGGACTGTTTCACTTTCTGTACATTTTGTACTAATTTATTGTCATTAACTTTTATTATCTGGTCTGAACACATTCAGAGTTTCCTCTCTGGTTGTTGCTGATGTGTGTGTGTCCAGGAAGATCTCCAAAATGTTTGTGCTATCAGTCAAAGAAAATGTTTACCCTTCACGCTAACCGCAGGAATACTTAGATAATTCCGCAGCTTGAAGGCATCACTGTTGATCAGCTCCAAATGCAGGGGTACGCAGCTGGCATTTAGAAGTGTCACCAGGAAGGGCGAGGAGAGATGCAGGGAACACAAGCTTCCTCCTGCATAGACCATGTCTGCATTTTTATGTGTTGAGGGAGGGGGTGGGGGTGTGTGGGGGGTAAGCCTACAAGAGGAGAGGTGGACAGTCATGTGTGTTCTGTATTCATTTCCTGGGAGGAATGGTGTGTTCAAAGAATTGATGGTGCATAATGGTGTATTCTCCACTGTCAACACTCTGCTGGTTTCATAGTTTCCATTCAGCAGCTTTAAAATCTACAATAAGTTAATGAATTGCTTGGGTCATTGAATCTTCCATCTTCATGGCCTTTTTCAACAACAAGGCTGCAGCTGCCAGGATGACAATTCAGGCTTTATAGCAAGTCTAATGTCTTTGGAGTAACTCACAGTTTGTCACAGTAGCATGCAATGGGAATGTTTGAGAGCTGAAAGACCAGGCAAACCAGGTGAACCACACTACCAAACCAAATATTCATTTCTTCATGCTTTACATCCTGTGCATAAGGCAAACTTTTTAATATAAAGCACCCTCCTCAGTATAGCCTTACCTAGAAAATAAATAAAGAAAAAAAAAAAATTCCTCCTGACATATTTCCCCAAATGTTGCTTTGGGTTTGGCTCTTAGTGGTCATGCTAATTTTCTACTCCCCACCTCCTTGCAGAGAACACTGCTTTCAAAATGTTCATGATTTTTACACAGATTACTTCAAACTCTTATCTCTGAGTCTGACCAAAAGTAAACACAGAGAGCAGCCCCTTGAAATAGCTATTACAGCTCACTTGGTGATAACATGGTAATGTAACAAGAGTTGGAAAATACAGTATAAGCGGGGCCAGTAGAGTTACACTAGCCACATTTATGGGAAATACGCTAGTTGAAATATGCAAATAAAGACACACTGATGTCATGCTGTATTATTTTTGCTCTATGAAGTTCTTCACAGTGAATAATGCTGCTTCATGTCATTTTTGAGTTATTGTCATTGCTAACTAACTTTCTGATCTATAAATAGCATTCATGTCAACATCTGAGTGGCAATTACAAAAGATTTTTATCTTTTATTTTTCTGAAAGTTCTGATAAGTCCTTGACAGTGCCTCAGTCCAAGTGCCAAACGTGGGAATCCATTGTCCCCTGTCTTACGTCTATCCAGTTTGGTGTGAATGTAACATTAGCACAGCTTCTATGCTCAGTCATTCTCAATCAAAAGTCTGAAATACTTTTTTAATATTTTGGAGTGTGAAGAATGCACTGCTCTCTGAACTAATGGAGGTCAGACCCAGCATGTACCTGTTAAGACTTTATTAGGAACACCACACTAATACTGGGTAATTCCCCCCTTTGTTCTCCAGCAACCTCAGTGTTCAGTGTTGAGGATGAGAGTAGATGATGTGTGATCTCCCATCCTGATATTTTTTTCTGTCTATACTCTCATGAAAAAAATATGGGTATAGTGTAATTTCATCCAGAGGACGTGGTTGGCTTCAGATCACACATTTGAAGATATTACAAAGCTAAAAGTAAATAAATTAATTCAATGACTAATTCAGAACTCTCTTAACAGTAATCAGTCATTATTTATTCAACCTTAAGAATCTCTTAATACTTGTGCGAAGTTGCAATTTCTGATATAGTGATTTTCTTTATTAGTACCAAACCGATGAGTAAAATGGAGAGGGCATTGACATTGAATCATTGACTTCTAAGGAACAGCCCTATGCATTATTATGCTGGAAGTAGCCTTTAGAAGATGGTAAATTGTGGTCATAGAGGGATGCACATGGACTGTGCCTTTCAAATTATGGTTAATTGGTATTAAGAGGTTGATTCTGACCCTACCATCTGCTGCCTTAGCAGAAATCCAGATCCATCACACCAGACTACGTGTTTCCAGTATTCAACTGTCCAGTTTTGGTGAGCCTGTGTCCACTGCAGCCTCAGATTTCTGTTCCTGGCTGACAGGAGTGGAACCTGACATTGTCTTCTGCTGTTGTAGTCCATCCACCTCAAGGCTGGAGGTGTTGTTCATTCTATTCACCACAGCTGTAAGGAGTGGTTATCTGAGTAACTGTAGCCTTTCTGTCAGCTCCAACCAATCTGACCTCTGACCTCTCTCATCAACAAGGTGTTTCCCTCTACAGAATTGCTGCTGAAAATCCCAGGAGATCTGCAGTTCTGATTGTATGATTATATGAACATGCTGCACACAGGCAGCACTGCAAGTCAGATGTGTGTTGTAGATGATGTACCTTTCTCACTGCAGGGCATATGCTGACACCCATATGACAATCAAGGGTGCTGTATCACAGCTGCTTTCTGCTGTATCTGAGGTATGTTAAATGGAAAATGTTTTACTAGTCTCTTTAGTCTTATTTCTTATTGTTTATTTTAACCACAACTCATCATTAAAAGATTCAGGAGCAATGCAGCATTGACAGTTACATGAATTAGAAATTCACTCTAAATGTCAAAGAGCAATGCTTTGCTCCTGCCTCATAATCCTCCTTTTTTCACCTTCTTCTGTTTTCATGGCAATATGATGCCCTCTGTTTGTCTCACCCAAAGCATAATGGAAACCTGATTCAAAATCTCAAAATCTGGTGTTGAATATTCTGTATAATCAGGAGGGACAGGAAGACATCTACTGCTTTATTGGACGCAGAAAAAGTCTTTGACAGAGCTGGGTGGTCATGGGTGGTTATGTGGTAACAGATGACAAAATAGACAGAACACTGTGCTGTCCTTTTTGTGGGATCACAAGCATTTGATACAAAAATATTGGTAATGCTTGTCTGAACATATCCACTACAAATGGATCTAACGTCGAGAGAGTTACTAAATATAAATATATTTAGCATCTGCTTTGATAAGAAATCTGCAGTTAAATGTTAAATTCCAACTGGTCGGAAAACGGTGCCAAAAATTGGCTACTTTTACAGAGACAGAACCTGCTTCCCTATTTTTGCAGAGAAGGGATTGTTAAAGTAGTTTCCTGACCACAGAGACATAATTTACAGGTCGTCGTTTTTTTGTTTTGTTTGTTCGCTTGTTTTGGGGTTTTTTTGCCATTTTTTTCATGGAGTAATTCCAAGTGCACAAAATGAAACTGAAAAAATTCCAAATAGTTCCAGAAAGTTCACACTGAAGTGACACTTCAGGTTTATGTCACTTTATAACCGAATCAGAATCAGGATCAGGATCAGTATCAGTATTGCCTTTATTGTCATTGTAGGTGCATACAACCAAACAGAAATTGCCACTCTGTGGTGCAAACATGAAAACACAGGACACTGACTAAACATAGTACACAGAATATGAGCAGCCAATTTGATGAAATAATAAAATAGAATAAATAAACTGCAATAAAATGATTAATGTGCAGGTGCGTAGTAGCAGGGGCAGATGACACTGTTACATACATCCAAGTGGGGAAAGTGGAAAAACAGTGCTTGCCCCTCCCTCATTACTACTGCTGTGGTGCCCTTAAGCAAGGCTCTTAAGTCCAATCCTATGTGAAGTGGTAAAATTTTTAATTTTAATATTCTACTGAAAGGTACTTAAACATAATTTTACTTTATCCACAATGTTGTCAAAAGAGTGCTGAGGGTTAGTAAGTTAAGTGGAAATTGCCTGTAAGTCTGGAGATATTCCTTGGGATTTAGATAAAAAATTCAATGAGGACCCCAACCAGTGATGACTGGCCAGTCGAGGACAGAAGAATGGAATAGAATAATGACATTAAAATGTTGAAAATAAAATTAGGCATTGAAAACAAAGCTTGAACTGAAAAAGGAAACATTGACATTGTAATATTTGTATGGGAAAAAGTTGTATTGGCACTGAAAAGGTTTGACTGAAAAATAAAATCTGTGGCACTGTGGTGATGTGGTTCCGGGTTCGAGCCCTGGTTGGCCCTGTGTGGAGTTTGCATGTTTTCCCTGTGCCTGCGTGTCACCACAGCACTTTAGGAGAGGCTAAACACTATCCTCTCTGACAGTCAAGAGATCGTACTCATTGGCCAAGCCTGTGATGGGGCTGCTGTGATGAGGGAAGCCACAGGTGGAGCTCAGTGTAAGGTAAAGGATATCTACAGAAAGTGCTCTGCGTCCACTGCTATGTGCATCAATTGAGCCTTGTCATACAGCAACATCACACATCGCCAGGATTGCTGTTTTTTTTCAGACCTTGGATAGACCTAACCCTTGGAACTGGATATTCTGCATTCCTCTCCCACTCGTCCCCAGTCATCCTAACAAACCACCATGCTTGATCAAGTGTTGGCAGATAGAATTCCAGGAACTTTGATGACAGGGTGGAATGTCCAGTTGAGACTCTGGTAACTTCCCCTCTAACGGCTGGGGGCTTTGTGAGGATGCTGGAAGATGAGGATTTTTGTTTTATTCTTGCCATTGTACAGATCATGCTACACACAGACATGCTGTTTAACTGGCTGCATGGAGGAGGATCAGGGCTGTGTGCTCAGCCCACTCCTGTTTTTAGATGACACGACAGTGGTGTGTCTTATTGCGACCACTGATGAAACACATTACAGACAGGAGGTGAAGCGACTGGCCATGTGGTGCAGCAACAACAACCTCACTTTAAAGGTGGTCAAGACCAAGGAGATGGTTTTTGACTTCAGAAATGGTTGCAGGGTTCTGCTCTACTTACCATCAGTGGGACTGCTATTGAAAGAGTTGGCAGCACGAAGTGTCTGGGGATGCACATTGCTGATAACCTGAACTGATCCATTGACACCATTGCCTTCACCATAAAAAGCCCAGCAATACCTTCACTCCCTGCAGAGACTCCCTCCATCCATCATGACAACATTCTACAGAGGACCAACAAAGAGCATCCTAACTCACTGCATCACTGTCTGGTGTATGAACTGTACAGCTGCTGTTCCTGCAGAGTACAGTGAGAGCAGCAGAGAAGATCACAGTTGTCTCTCACCCTTCAGTAGCCCCTCCCTCCCCAATTATGACAGACCTACAACATTTTTCTCCAGCCACCACTGACCTTGCGTAATACAGCAGTACAGTATATGTGGTCCAAAAATGCCAAGCAGGAATTGTACCATTTGTACATGCATAGAAAGGAGCAGACAGGGAAGAGGAGAATATATTCTTTTGCATCACCTTTCTCTTTACGTTTTGCATCCCTTTCCACTGATCTACCTGTTCCTTTCTTCCAGGGTTTGGAAACCAAACTGTTTCACTGCCCTCAGGCTGTCCTCCTGCCTTCCACACAGCTGCCTGTTTGTATCTGATTCTCTGCAGTCACATCCGATGTAACTGCACACATACAGGATGCACTCATACCCATCTCCCCTTTCTGTGTCAATGTGAACCCTCATGTTAAAAGGAGTCTGTTGTGAGACAAATGCCCCCTTCATTATATGTGTGAAAATGTGTGAAAATTACTAACGAAGCACAAGTTCTGTACAAGTTCTGTAGCATGTGTTAGTGGAGTTGACAGAGTGTGTCACTTAAGATTTTGCTGCTCTTGGCTTTTGGTCAAAGTGAAGGCAGGGGCCAAGTGATGGAATCAGTACTCAGGGGAGAAGAAGGGAGAGAAAGTCTGGCATAATAATTGTTAGAAAGCATTTTATAACCTTGGTGTGCCATAAAATATGGATGTTTAAAGGTTTCTAGGCAACAGATCCAGTCTTTGGTCTTCAGGGTAAGTCAGCAATTGAATCAGGGCTGTGGTGTGCAAAAAAGGCTAAAGCTGAATTTGAATTGTTAGTACAATATATTGTAAAGCATGAAAACTCAACTCATGGTGCACCTACTTGCTCTCAAATGAATCTCATAATGTTGACCAGCAAATGGAGTTTGCTTCATAATGGAGATGGTTCAGTTGTCCAAAGTGTCCTATTTACTGTACATCATCACACCCCTGACTCTGTTTAAATCTTATTCCATCTTGATCTTTCCCATGATGTCCAATGACAGCAGTGTTGGATGTTTTGTGGTCAGTACTGACTCCTTATGTCTTGTGGCCTTAGGTCAGCTCAATTTAGCAGTGTCTGTACTCACTAAAGGGTGGTTTTCTCATTCTCATTCCTAACTCCTTGACAACTGAGCAGTTCCATTTGACTATGACATGCAGTTGAACACCTACACTGTATTTTGGCCAAAACAGTGTAGGTGTTTGAAGTGAAAAATGCAATGAATATTATTTGGATGGAACTTGAACACCCTTGCTGTGGCTCAGGAGGTAGAGCGGTCATCCACCAATCGGAAGGTCAGTAGTTCGAACCCCGGCTTCTCCAGTTCGTGCACCAAGGTAGCCTTGGGCAAGATACTGAACCCCAAACTGCCTCCGATGTGTCTTCGGTGTGTGACGGTGTGTGTCTGTGTTAGAGAGCACTTAAATGTGTAGAACAAGCGCTGTATGAATCTGTGTGTTAATGGGTGAATGTGAGCTGTAGTGTGAAGCGCTTTGAGTTGTCGATATGACTAGAAAAGTGCGATATAAGTACAGTCCATTTACCATTTTCCGTGGCGGCGTGGTGAAATTCCATGCTTCGCCATTCAGCAGGAAATACTTGTGAATCAAATATACACTGTCCAATCTGCCCCAAACTTCACATGTTTGATGTGAGTCTTGGCCTGAACACATTTACATTACAATATCCAGGTACTGTATAGTTCAGTCTGCTGGCAACAGGAAGTAAATCTTGTGTGATGATGATCAATTAATTTACATGTAATTTTCATATTCTGGTTTTCATTTGATACAGAGGAACATAATGCCTGTTTGGTGCATTTTCTAGGGCTGTACATACCGGCAGTGTACACAACTATGTTGGCCAGTGTCCATGTCTCCTGGAAACATGATGCATAACTGTGTGCCAGAGGATTTTTGTCAGGGCAGCTTTTATAGTGAATCACTACACACAACTGTGCAAATGTAAAATGTTAAATTTTTACAATATGGTATTGTATAATATGGCATTTGAGTAATCCCATGTTGAATAGAATGTAATTTCTGCTGCAGCCTTTAACTTTATTGCTTTTTACATTCTAATCTATGTGGCAGCTCACTGCCATGTTGTTGTAGATGAAGACCCAGAGTTTGTGACTCAGGAGGTAGAGCACCCACCAATTTAACGGTCGGTAGTTTGATCCCCAGCTCCTCTAGTCCGCATGCTGAAGTATCCTTGGGCAAGATACTGAACCCTATTTTGCCCCCGATGTGTGTCATTGTTGTGTGAATGTGTATGAAAGTGTTAGAAAGCACTTTGTATGTATAGAACAAATGCTGTATGAATGTATGTGTGAATGGGTGAATGTGAGCTGTAGTGTGAAGTGCTTTGAGTGGTTGATATGACTAGAAAAGCGCTATGTGGGGAGGCATAGGAGACCTGTGGACATCCACTAAGGTCTAACTCCTGATGTTTGTCCTTGTTGAGTCCCTGTCTCAACAAAGACCTCTAGTGGCTGGAATTCAGGCTTTCAGCTTGGCACAAGCTGTGGCTGGAGGAAGGTGGGGGTTGAGAATGTAGGGAATGAGGCAAACCTCCTGCCCACCCCAACTCCTTTCAGAGTTTCTCTGCCGTCCTGGGTCTCTCACAATACAGCAGCACCATCCTAAAAATAACTAAAAGCACCTCATCCAGCAGAACATACACACAAGAGCCAACTCACCCAACCACTCACATAAATGTAATTAACCACAACCTTAAGAAGCTTCTATAGGAACGGACAAATGTGATTCCACTTAATCTCTTATTTTTGTCCAAAAGTAAAACTGTGCTTTTATTCAAAGCTTTTGTAAAAAGAAGTCAATTCTCCATACATGAATGAACTTCAAACACATAAAGTTTTTAAGCTAATTTTCATAATGTCAAAAACAGTAAAATTAATAGAACTTTTTAAATTTTAACTTAACTGCAAGTCAATCTGATAAAGTGTTTAGGAGGAGTTCATTCAAGTATGACCCCTGAAAATGCATGAAAAATACACAACAATTTCATATTCTAATCAAAATAGCAGACTTCCTGTTGGGCTTAGGATAAGGCTCCAGGAAATGTTTTTCTAAGCCTACATGTAGGTGAAATGTATGGCCAGGACTACTTCCTATTGAGTAATTTTGCCACACCCATGCACAAGACGCATAAAACACATTCTGTTATATCACGTCTGATGCATCTGCAAAAATTCACAAGGTTTTGAGCACTTTTAGCCCCTTAAAATGTGATTCATTAGCATGAATAATAATGGAATTGTCAGTCATGACTATTGTCAATTTCACACTCATATCAGACAATCATATATGGGTTGCTAGTTTGTCACAAGTGGTGTTAGAGGAAATTTGGGAAACATGAGGTTAATTGAGTTTAATCCAAACTAGGAGACTACCAGTAAAAGCAACTAACAAAACAAATTACAATCTTAAGTTACTGCAGATACATTGTAATGAAATGAGCATGAGATTTGCTCACAAAATCTAAACATAAACATGCAGTTAAAGAAGGAGAGCACTTACTTAAAGCACTCCTCATTCAGTGGTTGTTTTACACAGGAAGTTACATGGCTGTCCTGTGTTATCCTGGCTGTTTCTGTGGTGATGGCTTGGATTTTTTTTCTCTTCCTTTCACAATGCAGTTCTTTCAAGTTCCTTAAATAGATATAGACATTTATGGCATTAGAGTATTTCTGCTGTCTATTATGAGGCAGGAAGTGAGCTGTTCCAGACACGACAGGTTAATTCATACCATCTGCAACACTCTGTTAAAACAAGGCAGAGCTGAGTACCATGCATAGACTCCTTCCTGTTTCAAAGCAGCCACACATGCAAACTGGGAAACAGCCACATGCATTTAGATTAAATGGTTCTGTAGATGAAAATTTTAATAAACAAGAGGCAAAGAAAGATTTGTTAAGCCTGGGCAGAAATATTGCATTGCCTTTATTTCTGTTTTTATTCTGCCTTTACTTTTAGATACTTGTGAACAGATTCACTTCAAACAGCAGAGGCACCTAAATGGAGCCGATTCAATTTGTGTGAGCCTTTCTTTCTTTTAGAGCACCCCCCCGAAACCTTCTTGACAAAAGGCTGCTTGTCTGCTTGGAATTTTCGACATTCTTTGCAATGACAGACATTTTTCCCTTCAGCAAAATCACCCTAATCACAGGATTTAGGGCCCTGATAGGTGCAATTTATAACTCTGGTGGAGCATTGGTGGGGGGTAGGGATATTGCACAGTGGGCAAGGTGGAAGAAGGGCAACTTCTGTGGAGGAAATAGTAAAAGTATTTCAGGAACATCATGAGGCCAGTGCCACTTTCCTATAATTATTAGATTAGATAGTTGTAATGTGTACATTTCTGTTGGATTGTTTTCTTCTGTAGACTTTTCAGGATTTAGCAGTGATTCAGCAAACAGAAATCCCCCAAATTTACTCAAAACCTCTACACACCTTTAATACAATGCTGTGATCTTTAGAGGAAGACCCACATGTACGAACAAGTGTCATGATTAGTGGTGCAAAAACTGTGCAAAAAGTTTGGCTCAAGGCCAAGGTTCTTTCTTTTTGGAGGATAAATTTGCTCAGTGAAATGTCATGGCAGATTATGTAAAAAGCTCTAAGTTTGAGTATTGTATGTATTTGGGTAGTGTCATGAGTTAGTGTCACTTTCTAAAAAATGACCACATTACTTTATTGACTACATATATAGTATAAGGACATACTTTTTTATTACTTTAATCAATAATCAATTTCTCTTTACTTACTACTCCTTAAAAAAAGTAATCACATCACCTATCTTATTACTTGGAATGAAGACCATAAACGTGTTATATTACTTCCATGGACCTAGTGGAAATGCAGCCTAAAGGATGTACAACCTTTTTTAGCCAGACCTACAACAGCTACAGTAAATTGTTATAACCCAGATGTCAGACCATTAAACAGGGAAGAGACTGTTAGATTATTATTAGGGCCCAAGCACTAGCGTGCAAAGGCCCTACTGTAAGCGCTGTGGCGAGTTTCGATGTTTCGCCATTAAAGTTGATGTAACTCATGCATACATTGTCTGATCTGCCTCAGATTTCACAGGTTTGACAACAGACCTGTCCTGAACACATCTACATTCCAATATTCAGGTATAGTCGTAGCACCACCTATTGACAACAGGAAATGATGTGTTTTATCTAACTAGGTTGACGGATTGACCTCAAATGTGGTCAGACAAGCATTAAGATCATAATGGTGCTGAATTGTGAAGACTGTGAGTCTTCATGGGACGCCCTTGCTGTGTCACCATTGTGAATTTTGATGCTTCGCCATTAAACAAGAAGTTGTTGTTACTCCCGCATGCACTGTCCAATCTGCCCCAAACTTCATGTTTGCTAACCGTCATGGCCTGAACACATCTACATACCAATATTCAGGTATAGTCATAGCGCCACCTATTGGCAACAGGAAATGATGCGTTTCATCCAAGTGGGTTGATCTGATTCACCTCAAATGTGGTCAGACAAACATTAAGATCATGGTGACTGTGAGTCTTCATGGGATGCCCTTGCTGTGTCGCCATGGCAAATTTCAATGCCTCGCCATTAAACAGGAAGTTGTTGTAACTCCCACATGCACTGTCCAATCTGCCTCAAACTTAAAATATCTGATGAGTGCCATGGCCTGAACACATCTACATGCCAATATTCAGCCACTGTCATAACGCCACCTACTGGAAACAGGAATACGACATCCCATTTCACATTTGGTCAGAAAGCGAAAGCAGGTAATTGTCCAGTCTGAGGAGAAACGACAAAGGCTTAAGCCCCTCTTAGGATCTATCTGTGCAGGTGGCTGCCTTCATCCGTGATGGAAATGTGTAACTGATGGGGGCAGTAAGGGACTTCTGACTCATTCTTTCTGTGTCCGGTGGTCACGCAGTTGCAGATCCGCGTCGTTTGACCTGTGGGGAGCCTACGGCCGAGGGTCCCCTGGCAGGCGCAGGGTGTGAGGGCCCGTTCAACGCTGCTTGCAGCTTTAATTATTATTATTATTACAATTATTATTATTACATTTAATCTAGTTTTCCTTTTGGCTGTTCTGTTCAGGGGTCACCACAGGGAATCATTTGCCTCCATCTAAAGGATTGATTCACATATTTAATTTGACATAGGCTTTATGTTGGATGCCCTCCCTGACACAACCTTCTGCATTTATCCGGGTTTGGGACTGGCACAAGGAGGACACTTAGCCCCTAAATGTAAATTTAAATAATTACTTCATGTTTGGGTTTTATGAATGTTTTTTATAAATGTATCACTTAGGTAGTTGATTATAAATAATCACTTTAAAGAAGTCTTTATTCTTTTGGCACAGTGTAACCTCCATGTAAATTTCCCCATTGTGGGACTAATAAAGGATTATCTTAAGCTTATCTTATCTTATAACAAATTGACTAATATCCCTAAAATGCTCAAATGTTTTACAAACCTGCCAAATAAATGAAATGTTTACCTATAAGGCACAGTTTTTTACATTTTAACAATTTAAATAGTAAGCATTCCAGTTTTTAACAGCCTCATACTCTACAAAGCATTTCATCTGAAGCATATCTCATGCCAGACTTTTGTGGATGAAAGGTTGAACTTGTGGGTCAAATTATCCATTTGGCTTCAACAGAGGTCTAAATGTTAGCAGTTGTGGAAACAGATAACTGGAGTAAACAGCAGCAGATTTAAAGGTGATGTAATTTATTATTAATAATTTTGTCATCAATCTTCAATCCTGATGATCAACTTTCATTACAGTACAAGTGAGAGAATGATGCAGTGACTCACAACACACACACAGGCATACACATAGAAGTATGTCTTAAGACAACTTGTAGTCCACAGATTCTGTGATTCTTATTTTTATAGGGAGATTATTCTAGAGTCTTGGAACAGCTACTGAGAGGGCTTTGATGCCATAAAGTTTGCGACGAGATCGTGGAATGGTTAAAAGTCCTTGATGTGTGGATCTGAGGGGCCTAGCTGTACTGTATGGGAATATGGATTTCATAATGCAGCCCATTAAACACAAACAGGATAATTTTTTAAGGAATTCAAAAACCGAGCAAATTCAAAAGCCAAATACTGTGGTGATGACGAGATAGCAGGGTTAGGGACCCCCCTCTCAAGATAGGTGGGGCTTTTTTGAATGGTGGCCTGTGTGAGTTGCTCAGCAGAGCAGAGGCATTTCTCTCTCGGATCAGAGGAAGACGTCTGGAAAGAGGTTGCTGGGTGGTTGGAGTGCCGTATTCTTGGAGCCATGGTGGGATTGGGTTTCATTTGAAATGGGGTCCCCACCAGAGGGCTTCTACTTTTATTTTATCATAACTTGGAATAGTTGAAGTGGCCCTCATGGTAAGCCTTAAGCTTCCTGCCAAATAACTTGCAGGGCCAAGCAGCTGCTGGGTACTACAAGTGTTTCAGGCCCAGTAACATCAAAGATCTACCAGAGCCTGTAAAAGACAGTGCTTCCCTTTTTGTGTTACAGAGGGAGAGGGGACTGAGTTGGTGTAGTCGGGGAAGAGATGCCTTACTAGCAGTATAGGAGTGGCTTCTCTACTTAAGGAGTGGGCTTCACTGATCCTTATTTACCTTGTCCTAGATACGTTGTAATTTAAGCTGTAGATTTGATTAAGATGTATCACAGTTATGACAAAGTTCAATTCAATTCAATTTTATTTATATAGCACCAAATCACAACAAAAGTAATCTCAAGGCACTTTTCATATAGACTGTACTCTTTACAATATGATATTTACAGAGAGAGACCCAACAAATCCCACCATGAGCAAGCACTAGGCAACAGTGGCAAGGAAAAACGTCCTTTGAAGAGGCAGAAACCTCGAGCAGAACCAGACTCAGGGTGGGTGGCCATCTGCCTCGACCGGTTGGGTTGAGAAAGGGGGTGGGGTGGGGGTAGAGAATAGCGACAGAAGAACATAGCATAACACGAATTCCATGTAACAGAAAAAAAAAAAAAGGAAAGTGATACCAATAATACAGTAGTAGCAATGCTAGTAGTGATAATTAAAGTAGTAATTGCAAAAGTAGCAATAATACTGGAAGCAGTGCTAGTAATTTCTAATTATAGCAGCAGGTGTTGAGCAGGGTTGCAGGAGGCTTGTCATCACAGATCAGACTCTACAGCTGGGGAAGGGAGAGAGAGAGAGAGAGCTCAATGCATCATGGGAAATCTCCCAGCAGTCTAGGCCTATAGCAGCATAACTAAGGGATGGTTCAAGTCTGAGCCAACCCTAACTATAAGCTTTATCAAAAAGGAAAGTTTTAAGCCAACTCTTAAAAGTGCAGAGGGTATCTGCCTCCCGGACCCAAACTGGGAGAAGGTGCCACAGTAGAGGAGCCTGATACGTGAAGGCTCTGCCTCCCATTCTGCTCTTGAAAACTCTGGGAACCACCAGTAAACCAGCATTCTGGGCGCGCAATGTCCTAGTGGGATTGTAGGGGACTATGAGCTCTTTGAGGTATGATGGTGCCTGACCTTAAGGGCTTTGTAGATGAGGAGGAGGATTTTGAATTCTATTCTGGATTTGACTGGGATCCAATGTAGAGAGGCTAACACAGGAGAAATATGGTCTCTTTTCCTAGTTCCTGTCAGTATATGTGCTGTAGCATTTTGAATCATTTGCAGAGTCCTTAAAGACCTGTAATAATGAATTACAGTAGTCCATCCTGGAAGTAACAAATGCATGGAGTTTTTTTTGCATCCTTTTGAGACAGAAAATGTCTGATTTTGACAGATAAAGTTGTCTATCATCTGCATGTTTCCCAAGGGAAGCATATACAGGACGAATAGAATTGGTCTAAGCACCGATCCTTGTGGAACTCTGTGTCTAACTTCTGTGTACATGGAGGAGTTGTCGTTAACATGTAGAAACTGAAGCCTATCAGATAGATAGGACTTAAACCAGCTTAGTGCGGTATCTTTAATGCCAATAAAAGGCTCCAGTCTCTGTAAAAGGATGTGATGGTCAATCGTATCAAAAGCAGCACTGAGATCTAACAAGACAAGTACAGAAACAAGTCCGTTGTCTGATGCAATTAGGAGGTCGTTTGTAACTTTGGCAAGTGCTGTCTCTGTGCTATGATACAATCTAAATCCTGACCGAAAATCCTCGAATAAACTATTATCTTGTAGAAAGTCACACAACTGTTTTGCAACTGCTTTCTCCAGGATCTAAGAAAGAAAGGAGATGTTAGATATAGGTCTATAGTTGGCTAATATGTCTGGATCAAGAGTGGGCTTTTTTAGAAGAGGTTTGATTACAGCTACTTTATACGACTGCGGCACATAGCCAGATTTAACATATCCAATACTGAATTGCAAATTAAGGGCAGAGTTTCCTTAAGCAACCTAGTTTTGACGAGGTCTAAGAGACAGGTTAAGGGTTTAGATGATGAAATGTGAGCTGGTGGAGGTCGATGGGAGAAAAACAGTCTAGACAGAGTTCTAAGGAGTGCTCGGGCACCCAGCTGCCTAATATCCCAACAACAAAGAAGGGGAGAGTGCTCACAGTGTTTCTCAGAGGAAAGGGGCCTGGCAGCGTTCAGAGGGTCAGCATCCTCCTGTCTGTGAACTGGTTTTGTAATATTGCCTTCATTGCTGCTTGCAGTCCTCATGCAGGGCCCATCCGGCATTGACATAGACTCCATTACTGTGTTTGAGCCTACTGACATTCCAGACAGAGCTGGCAAAGAAAACACCAGCTGTTTGAACTGATCTGGTGAGTGTGGGGGGTTAGGGACATGGAACTCTCTTCTCAAGGACAGCAGCTGGCCAGGCTCCAGGGACTCTACATTTTATTTTTACATTCTCAGAGCTGCTGGGGTGCTCAGCTGTTAAGCTCTGGTCCAGAGCTACTTCCTGAGTGTGTGCTGTCAAAGGCCAAAATGAAAAAGACCATGGTCAAATGTAAACCCAGGTTGTATCTCCATGTTGTTCTGTGCCTTTAGAGTGCCAAAAACATTTTAATGTAAATGTATGAAGTGAAAATTGTGCAAATGTTATTTACATGCTTTATAAGAGTTACAGAAGTAAATATAAAATACAATGCTGAAGCAGAAGTCTGTGATGGTTTTGTGCCAAGGGATGCAAGCACAAACACGTGTCCAGTTCCAGCCTGTTGCCTGTTGGATAATAGCTCCGCTAATTTAACTTATAACTTACACATATAATTTCCAACATTTTCCATTTATAGAGACTTTACATGTGGCTTTGGTGAGAATGATTGTCATCCAAATAAGACATCCACAGTCATGATGTGACATAAGTTTGAGAGGCAGCTGCATCCCTTATATATGTAATGCATCATGACTCTTGTAGCTTTAAAGCCTCTGTGGCATGTTACTGCTTCTGTCTGGCATCTTCCGTACAATCATTACCCTGTTTAATGACTGTTATTGACTAGGCTCAAGGCAGGTTTAAGTCCAACTGTGTATATGACATCAACACAAACAAAACGATTATTTTGATTTTATACAGTATTATATTTAGGCAAAGTCAATATTGTGGAAGTTGTGGAAAATGTTTATAAAGATAACATAATTTTTAGTACACCTGTGACACAGTGGAGTGGAGTGCAGTTTCCCTTAACAGAGGATCTGACGGGCATGCCCACTTTACATGGATTTGTGTAACTGAGCAGGTATGGTGTGAAAGAAGTGCACCAGCAGTACAGAGAAATGCAAATGCTTGAAGACAGATAACAGAGGCAGTGATGAGCTGCTAGGGGGAGGCTATGATGACCGGCTTTTAGACCTGCCTTTGACTGTGGCCATTCAGGAAAAAGTATAAACACTGTGACTTTGTGTAGTCTGACAACACGTCGATATTTATTTCATGTAAAGTGTAAGTCACAGTGGTTGTGAGTGTGAATGGTTGTTAGTCTATGTGGGTAAAGCCTGTGGTGGACACCTGTCTATGATGTACTGTGTTACACCCTTAAGGCCTCAACCCAAACTTTAAGTGTTTATAATGGACCCAACCTAAGGTTTGTTCTGTGGGGCACCTTGCCAGCCACCCTCATAATACATCTCAGGTGATTTTTGTCACTGATGCTCAAGTTGCTGTACCAAGCAATAATAGAGAATGTAAGAAGAGATGGGCCAAAAGAACTGTATAGAACAAGAACATCATTTGACTACCCATGTTAAAAACATTTAACTTTCTCAGAAAGTACAAACATCCCCTCCTCCTGACTGTCTCAAAATATTTATACTGTTCAACAAATTCAATGCCATTTTTTTAAATGAAGGTCTGAGATGGTGGGAGGGGCAACTTTCTTCTAAAATCGATGACCACATCTTGTTATTAGAGTCTTATTTTTCCTAACTGGGCAAATGATGTATAAAGATTTGAGGATTTGTTGAGCTTCCAATTATTAAAATCTCCCATTAACAAGCAGGGGGCATCAGGGGAAGGGGACTGGAGTCTTTGAGTCACTCTGGAGCTGGTGTCAGCAGCAATTTGTGTGTTTGTTGTCTGAGTGTGTTTTATATACACTACTGAAACAAATAACTACTATTATACTATGCTATACTATACTATACTGTCTGGGAAGATAATTAGAGGTTGGCTGTACATATGGACTCCCTGATAGTGATATTAGTGCACCACCACTGATTTATATATACACAGACTTCACCCCATTGGGATTTCCCTGGAGCTTCCATGTCCCTGTCCAGCTGATTGTCAGATCTGAGTCATTGCCTGTGGATGTGAGCCATGTCTCACTGAAGGCCACAAAGGGCTGATTGATATCACCTGAAATCAATATCATGATTAATTGCTGCATTTAATTCTAAATTAAACTGGAAATTATGAAATTTTATCTTGTTAATACACATGCACAATATTCCTTGTTCTCACAGTGCTGCCTGTATTACTTCTTTACATTCAGCAAAAAACAGAAAATCATTAAGTATGATTCTGAGAAACATTTATTTGACATATTCAGTAGGACATTTGTAGGTATTTGTTTGCAAAAAATTGGGTTTAGATTTGAAAAACATTTTCATAGTTCCTGTTATTGCATGTCATCTAACATATGCTTTATGGAGTGACATTAGTTGAACATTACGGTGATGTAATTTTACACACTCACACACAGACTGCAGCATCTGAAATACCTTCATCTTCATGACTGCTTTCAGTGTCCAGGTGAAGTTGTAGCTAGCTTCAGAGCTAACCCTGTCTATACTGAGTTTCTGGTTAAAAAAAAGAAAAAAAACTTGGCAGCTTTGTTTGGCTCTGAAGAAGCCGTTGCATGTGTTTCCTGAGCATAGTGGTCATCTGGATGTTCACTGATGGTCAGCAAAGATACAAAGATTTTCCCTCTTTCACTCATCACCACACACACACACACACACACACACAGAGAGAGAGAGAGAGAGAGACCACACTGTACTTTCCCAAAGGAGCTGCACCCCTCTGCCATTTTCCCATAACATTTACACATAATTTTGATCTGGAAGTCTAAGTGTGCTCATATGACCAATTTTTTTTGTTTTTTGTTTGCCAGCTCTTTTACATCTGCATGGTTAATTAAATTTTTTTACACTGTAGGCAAACCAGTGCCACTGAAAAACATAACATCCATTCTTTTGCAGTAAATTAGATTCATTGTTATTGTAGTCTTTTTCATCCTCCTCTTATATGTGCACTGTCTAACAAAACACAGAGGAACAGGTGTAGTTTGAGTCTCACACTACAACCACAAATAAAAGATTGACTTGAATCCCACAATGTTAGCTATCGCTAGGCTTAACTACATAAGTTGTAACTTAACTACATCAGCTGTAACTAACAATCAAGATTCATTATCCATATTGTTACTGTTGACTGCGTCTACATATATGTACTAGCCATGAATTGTTTTAGACCACATCTAGACACACTGTGCATTCCACATTTCCCCTGTTTAATTCTGTTTTGTGGCTGGCTTTCATTTCCAGTTGAATCATGACCAACCAGGCTTACATTTTTGTGAATCATATTGGGTTCTAGCCACCATGGGACATTTTTGGTAAATAACACATAAAATACTAGAACTTTTTCTTATTCATGATAACAAATGGAGAAACTAACCAAACTTACCTCCTCCATCTGCTCTCTTGCAGCCACAGCAAGTTGTCCAGAAAAATTCTGCTCAGGTAAGAGATCCTAATGATTGTGCATGTACACACACATACATTGCTTTAATCTTTTTGGGCATTGCTTGTTCCTAGCTGAGTAGGTGGTTGTGTGGCTGTTTGTTATACTGGGAACCTGCATAAAACATGTTATCTTCCACAATCACACACTATGGAATTTTGTGGTCTTACACCACTATCAGCAGAATGTTGCTAACATTGTTTGACTTCCAAAACTGTTACAAAGGATGGTTGCAAATAGTGGTTTCTGATCTACAAAGTTATGGTAGATCAGGTTTTGTTAAGTTTAGACTTGACATCGACTTGATAAGGCTAAGGAAAGGATCATTGTTGGGATTAAAGAACCATCCATTCACCTCAAGCTCCTCCCCAAGGGGTTTTCCAGTTACACACTACTTCCAGCTTTGCTCTTGACAGATGAGTCATAATCGATTAAACCACTAATGGTTCTTACGCTATTGCTAATTTTTTCTTTATTTTGTTTGCTTGTTTGTTAGCTATTTGTGTGTCTCATATTTTGTGTCTTTGTCACATACTTTGTTGAAGGTTTAGGTGGTGGAGAAATTGTTCTCATAAACATGAAACATCTGTATAGCTGCCACAGCAGTAAGCTTGCTTATAGTTAAAGCTCACACTACTGCTGGTATTACTCATGACGTGTTGGGACAGATGTGAACTGTGGCAAAAAGTCACATCTGTAAATACAGGAGTGGCTCATGCAAGAAAAGAGGTCAAACAAATTATTTCTGGTGCTCTTGGTGAGAAATTCAAGTCAACTGCAGTTCTTCCATGTCTCCCTGTTCACATGTTGCAGAAAATTAGATATTGTTTTGTGTTGGTGGTGTGAATACCCACATCAGAGGGCCAGTAAAAGCAGAATGGTAATAAGTGAGTGAAACATGACACAGGACCCCCTCCTCCAGCATTCTCTCACAGTCCAGGAATCCACCAGCCTCCCACCTTTCGCTTGCGAGGGCCATTTCTTGGTGTGAATGCATAACTCCGCTCTGACATGTGGCTGTGTAGGAACAGTGCTGAGGTAGTTGGGAGGTACTATGAGGCCCTAGGACCTGCAAGCAGTAAAAATGTAATTTAGCTCTTCCACTTTGATAGACTGCTTTATCTCAGCCCCACCACCACCACTCTGTAGAAAACCAGTGCTTGGAATTTGGTGGGGTGGGTGCATGACCCAAACGGAAGCTACAACCTTAGTTTAATCAATGGTCTTGGTCCAGAACAGAACCTTGTAGAACTCTGTCTCTAACATTTGTGTATGTGGGGGATTTTTTGTTAACATGTACAAACTGAAGCTGATCTGATATGTACTGTGATACTTAAACAAGTTTAGTCTGGTTCCTTTAATCCCAATTAAATGCTCCAGTCTCTGTGATAGGATGTGATGCTTTAGGCTATATACTGTATGATAGTGTCCAATGTGAGGAGAACGTCATTTGTAACTTTCACCAGTGCTGTCTCTGTGCTATGATGCACTCTAAATCCTGACTGAACTGAAAATTCTCAAATAAACTATTGTTCTGTAGAAAGTCACACATCTGATTTGAGACTGAAAGGGGAAGTTTAAAGTGGGTCTATAATACGTCTGGATTGAGAAAAGGCTGTCAGCCTAACAAAAACAAAATTCTTTGCAAAGCCCCTGATATGAATCTAATATAATTTCTTTGTTTTTTTTTTTTTTTTTGTGCTTTATAGAAATAGAGAAGGATGATGAGAAAGAAGGCAGAACAGCACAAAGCAGTCCCCTTTTCTTCATCCTCATTTCTGCTCACTTCTCTGGTAATGTCTGAGTGCCAGAGTGATCAACATTTTAGCAGTGAAGGAACCAGGTGCGCTTTTCCTACACTGAAGTCCAGCTGGGTGTTCTACCTTTTAAAAAAAGCTATGTCTGTACTCTCAAGTCAGGATAAAAAAAGCCAGTACGCAAAAAGAATCAACTATTGATCTTTTAAATCAGAATCTGAATCTGAATCCTTTATTAATCCCTTGCGGGAAATTGTTGCATTGCAGTGCTCCATTTCACAAGTACAGATAAATATAAAGAGGAATAAAATAACATAACAAAAGATACAAATAAAATAAAATGTGTGTTATAACCCAATCCTCAAAAAATAAAGAAATATACCCCTTCAAAATAGACACTATATACATTGTTAATATTTACAGACATTAAAATAATTTAAATTAAATTGTGCAGATAAAATTATATACAGAATAGATAGATTTGCATTTATTGCACATGTGTGAAGAAAATCTCTCTCCTAAAACAGGCTGAATCTTAGAGGGAGGAGTTGAACAGGTTGATAGCCACCGGCAGGAATGATTTCCTGGGACGCTCTGTGGTGCATCGTGGGGGGATGAGTCTGTGACTGAATGTGCTTCTTCGGCTGACCAGCACATCATGGAGACAGTGTGAAGAGTTGTCCAATATAGTCCTTATCTTGGACACCCTTCTTCTCTCTGACACTACTGTCCCCTCCCACAATGCGGCTGGCTTTGCGAATGAGCTTATTCAGTCTGTTGGTGTCCTTCACCTTCAGTCTGCTGCCCCAGCGCACAACAGCATAAAGAATGGCACTGGCCACCACAGACTCATAAAACATCCGTAGCATTGTCTGGCAGATGTTGAAAGACCTCATCTGCCTCTGAAAATAGAGATGGCTTTGGCCCTTCCTATAGAGGGCATCTGTATAGGTGAATTTATTACAATCAAATGGCAGACAAATCTGCTGATGCTTATCAGCACAAAGCCTTCAGAGCATGTATGACAGCAATTAACTCTTTTAAGACTTCTCCTAAAGATTGATACATGTGTATTTTTTCGTGAAAAATAGTGATAGTGCATCACCATGGTATATGCCTTACTTGATGGTGACTTGGTCTTTAAGTTGACTTCCAGTGTTGTTTTCCACAGCTGCATTGAGTTCATAATTAAGTTTGTGCACAGTGCACTATTAATGTTGTATAGTGCCAAGCACTCTAGTATCCATATGTGGAGCACTGAGTTGTAGGCTGTCTTGTAGTCAGTCCACTTGGTGCTCAGGTTGGTCTGTCTAATCTAGAGTCAGGTGATTGCTCTGTCAACCAGTGGCTGGTGGTTTGATCCCATGCTGCAGTTTCCAATGTTGTGCTGTGTGATGCCTCTTTCTCTCGTAGGTCCTTCCAGTATTGCTCATTCTCAGCTCTGTGTGGGTCTGACTGTGCTATAATTCCCTTGTAGCTGGGAGGTTACCCTGGATGGGTGTTTGGAGAACAGGCGGTTTATTCTCCTGGCTTCTGCTTCTCTGGTGTATCTCTTCAGCCTGGTGGCCAGAGCTGTGTGTGTTTGTCTGGCAGTCTCCAGAGCCTTACTTATGGACATCTTGTTGTGCTTGTCTTCTGTCCAGGACCTGTCTCTCATGAAACCGTTCTGCAACTAACAGGCTTTTGTGATCTTGGCTTCTAAACTCCATCTTCATGAAGGCACTCTCTGCATGTTGCTTTCTTGATTTTATAACCAAGTATTTCTAGGATTACTGTTGCAGTGGCATATGTGAGTTTGTTGGTTTCTGTGATGCCAGTAGTGGTTATAGTGAGTAAAACTGTGTTAACATCTGCAGGTATCTCTTCCAATGCAACTTTGTCAGTAAGCCTGAGAGGTTGCTAGTCACAATTCTCCATCCTCAACTCAGTAGATATACCATCTAGTCTTCTAGCACTGCTCTCTACTGGGGTTGGTTCAGTATCTCCATGCTGCTAACTATTGTTCCCCTTGCACTGGAGCCTCTCAATCTCCAGTTTTGATAGTAGCTTCCTCCTATTGATGTTAGAGCACTCGACTACCAGTGGCTTCTTGGTCAGTGTGGATGTCTTTCGCTCATCCATGCAGAAATCCAGTAGAGCTCAGGTTCCACATGTAATACACTGCAACAGTCATACAAAAGCAAAGCAATTTGTATCAAAATCCAAAATCAGTCCAAATTCAAACACAGACTATGCACTCTTTTGTAATCAGAGAACTATATCCAGTAATAGCAATATCTCAGGTGTAAATATAAACATCCATAAATCCACTTGTAAATAATATATTATAAAAAGGATGTACTTTATGTGCTTAGATCCTGTCACACAATTATCATTAAATGTAATGTTTGTTTTGTTACAGTGCTAAAATGCCAAAATGTTAAAAATCAGAGAAATAAAAATGGCTCAGCTAAAGCAGCTTGAGGTTAGAGCCAATTACCTGCGTATCTACTGGGGGTGTAAATGAATATAAATAAAAAACTCTAACAGATTCAAAACTTTTTTTTTTTTTTTTGCTAGAATATTTGCCCTCCTCTACCTCTTTGCCAGTTTATCACCCAGTTGATAAAATTGTAGCACTGGTTATTCTCAGTGCTCTTGGTCAAATCTGATCACACAGACATTATACACAACTTACTACAATCAGCAGAAATCACTCTTTGTAGTGATCTAATCTTTGATGTCCATCAAGGATAGACGTCCATAAAAACCATTTAGAAAGCAAATAGATACGTTTTTGTAATTTTATATTTTGCCTCATAATAGTACGATTCAGCTGTTTTCTTCTGTCTCTGAAAATTGTCAGTGAGTGTTGTCTGTGTACCATGAACAGAAAGCTTTACTACCCAAAGGACTTTTCATGATGCAAATATAAACAGATATTTTAAAATTAACATTAACCTTATCGGCCACCTAAGTGGAAATTTGGCTTCTCATCCAACACAATGAAAAACTGAACTACATACATCATACATACACACACACACCCTTAAGAAACATCCAGCATATACAACATACAAACAATGGTGCAACAAACAGTTAGCAATATAAGAGAGCAGGTAAATATAAATGGAATAAATTCATAGATTTATGAGCTAAAAATGAGGATTTTTATCCCTTTAAGTTTGATAGTCAGTTCATAATAACAGATTTTCTGTTTAGTTGTGCAGTGCAGAATAATTATTTTTACCTGATCTGTCAATATTAAAGCCTTGTGCACTTTGCCAACAGACTGGTAACTGGTGAGCTGAAGTTAGGGACTATCTTACAGATGCATGCAAGGGAGCCTTTCTGATTTTTGTTTGATATATATATATTTTTTTTCATAAATACCTCAAATAAACTTTATTTTCATCTGTGTCTCCTCTCATTATCAACAGAAACTGTTTTAGGTTTGGTGAATTAGTGCCTCCTCCTGGAACTTTTAGTTTTCTCTTAGTTTAACATGTGCTTTCACCAGGAAGTCAGTAGTTGTAGTCTCAGTATGCAGCTACATTTTTGCTGAGTAGTCTCAACAGCTATGTGTTGCAATCCTTCTCTTTGTTTAAAAGCATTCAAAAGCATTGCCTGTAACACATCTATAGAACAATATAGATGATATGGACAGTATTTTTGTTTAATAAATTTTGTGAAGCCTCATTACTGAATGTGGCCACGTGTCTATTGTACTAAAGTCATAAGTCTGTAAAAGGTCTCCACTATGTTAATGCACTGTAGCATATAGTTTGATGTGTCTTGCTTATTGTATTTTGTTTATGTTTTCCCATTCAATTTAAACTTAATTTAGACTTGTTTTATTTATTTGAAGGTTTAAATACAAATCATGTTTTATTATTTGATTAATTCATTCAGGGGTGTAGGGTGACAGTGTTGCCTCACAGCAAAAAGGTTCTGGGTTCAAGCTCCGGTTCGCCGGCTTCCTCTCACAGTTCAGACATGCATTAGGTTAATTGACTCTAAATTGCCCATAGATGTGAGTGTGTGAATGGGACAGGACCAAAAGAGAGAGGCCTCATATTCAAGTTAAAGGGCCATGATTTTCAGACAGGCTCTCCCCTCTGCAGTGACTCCAAATTGCCCGTAGGTGTAAATGGTTGTTTGTCTATATATGTTGGCCCTGCGATGGACTGGCGATATGTACAGCGTGTGCCCCGCCCCTCTTCTCTATTGAATCAATAATGAATAATGCAGGATAGGTGTAACCCCTTAATCCAGAGGTATAAATGAAGCTTGCCATCTTTTCTTTACTGGCTGCACAGCGAAAGCAGCATATCAGCAGAGCAGCAGCAGCAGTTTCAGTCCTCCATCTGTGTTGAGACAGGATTCAGTCCATAACAAAACTGCTGCACAGTAGAAGCTACTGCATCATTCAAAAGAAAATAAACATGAAATGTCTTGGCTACAGCTCTGTATGTGAAGTGCAAGTGAGGCAAAAGATATAGCAGATTATCCTTATTAATATTTTTAGATTATTCTGACACTCTCCAGTATATACTGTCTGTTGAAAACAAACATTTTACCGACAAACTTTCCTATAACATATACTTCATAATACAGTTTTAAATAATAATATTTTTCATGAAAATATGAATATATGGCTGAAATGTGGCCTTGATTTAAGCAGTATGGTGGTTCTTCATCTGGGATGGCTTTGTCTTGTCATATATATGACAATTTCTTGTCAGGGTTAAACCAATTATTCTGTGACTATGTAGCATTTTGCTGCATGTTTAACCCTGTGAACAAGTGACTGAGCAGATCGTTTTGTTTTTATTTACAGGAGGAACAAGAAGAAGAGGCTGGAGAGTCTGCAGAGAAAGACTAAGCTTCCACATCGCCAAACCTCTACCTCACTCAGCTGTCAGGTCTTTCAAAGGGAGAAGACTGCCTTGACCACTTATTTTTGACTTTGTCCAACATTATTTTACTTGATTTAATTTTTAAGTTACAGCATTTCCATGTGAAGTTTTCCTTTCTGGATTTCGGGCTTTGAGTGCATCAACACTGATCTGTCACTGAACAGAAAAGCTCTGTATTTGTCTGCAACTTTTACGCAGTACTTTTGCCACTGCTAGCCCTATTTACTGAACACATAGCCAGAGAGACAGACATGTCATCAGCCCTGTACAACAAACCTACACTGCTCAATGATAATCAAGTCAAAAGAAGCAGACACAGCCATTAAATGATTAAGTGTGGCCATTAGCAGGTGGTGCATCATTCTGAAGACTACACAAATGCACTCTCAGTATCACTGCAGTACTCTAAATTTATCTCATAGACAGATGCAGATACACACTCTTTCACACACCTCATCAATGTTGACTAATTCTCCAGACATTGAGAGTAGATTAGAGACTGGAACTGTCTGGTCATGCAGAAATGTAGAACAAATGTCTGCTGCTCCAATATACCAGTGTAGGCTCTAAAACATATGCACCATCTGACCTACCACCTATCAGCCAAAGTGGTGTTAGACCACCAAAGACAGGCACACAGAGAAATCTTTCCTCAGGGCAGTGGTTTATCTGTCCAACTGGCATTAAGCCTTTTCAAAAACCTTCCTGCATTTGTTAGAATTGGCTCAGACTCCCCATACATAATCTTCATTTACAAAATGGCCATCTTCCTGTGTCTTCTTTCTCTGATGAACATACAGAGACAAAACAGTAGTCAATACAAGGGTTCATCATGCAGTGAACCTCTCTGGTCTTTTGGCATTTTGTGAAATACATGCAAATTTCAACTGTCAATACAAATGTGCAGTGCATTAAATTTTTTCACATTTTATTATGTTGCAGCCTTATGCCAAAGTAAAAAAAAAAAACCCTCATCAGTTCAAACTCAGTACCCCACAAGAGCAAGGCCAAAACAGATTTTTAGATTTTCTTTGCAAATTTATTAAGATCCTATCCTATGACACTTGAAATTTAGCTCAGGTTCCACCCATTTCGTTGACTGGAGTCCACCTGTGGTAAATTCAATGGATTTGACATGATTTGGCAACGCACACATGCACACACACACACACACACATTAGCACACAACTGCAACATTACAGAATGTAAAAAAAGTGAAGGAGTCTGAAGTCTCTGAATGCACTGTATGTTGTAACCATGGCCATTACACAACCATGCCATTAATCAACACTAGTTGAGAAGTAGTTGCTTAAATAAGTCAACTAATAAGCTTTATAACTTAAATCAATTAATCTTCCTCTTTGGATTTTTGAAAAATAACACATATTTCACGTAGTGCAGATTTAAATTATCTATTACATCTACGGATTATTATTATTATTATTGTTATTATTATTGTCTTATCAGTTGTTTTATTTCTCCTTACCTTTTATTTAGCAAAAAGAATTATATGAATCATCTAGATGGAATCTTCTAATTTTTATCTGGTGCATTAACTACCTAAAATAACAAACATTACGGGTGGAAGGTTATATATTATATATTATATATCAGTGAGTCTTCTCTGGTTAAATGATCAGGTGATTCCAATAGCTAACAGGTATGATCTAAATCTGGTTTAGGTTCAGTTATAAATCTAGGGATTTCAAAAGATGAACCTAAATAGATGAAGGAATCAATAAAGAATCTGAATAGATCCAAAATCAATAAGTGATTTGATAATGCGTTCTAATTTAGTCTGTCAAACCCCAAAGATAGTAGAATTGCAGCTGTTACACCGGTATGACTCATCTCGATAAATTAAACAAATCAGTGTGGGGATAAATGTAAATCATTACTTAAATGCCCCATAAATAATATTGATCATTGTGATTGTTGATCTACTTCAAAGGGAAGTACAAATTGATCATAATTGATCATGTCCTTGAGCTAAAATTAGATGAGACTGAAAAAGACCAGACGCTTGCACATCCTTCATCAAATAAACACATTATGTCCCCTAAACTGCTGCTGGAAAGGTAAGCATTGCTTTGAAAATTAGAACCAAATGTAAATGATTGGGATGTGTCCATGGTCAGAGGAACTTTTAGAAGAGTTGATCAAGATTCAATTATTACATTCAACTATGTATTGAAAGCTTTCATTTTGATACAGTTGAGGTCATGATCGTTTCAGTTTAGCTTGACAGACCAGAACAGCAGAGCACTACATGAGCTCTGCTCTGCCCTTCCTGTCATTGGTGGACTAGCACACTTCCTTTATTGGTCTAGAAAATTATAGAACCTCTTCACATCCTGTTGGTACTCCACAACCAATCTGTTTAACACTGCAGGCAATTTGTTCAGATTAATATTAACAAGCTCATGTACATAGGATCATTCAGTTTGTTCTTTGTGCAATGTAGCTTTAAAAACTTGATTTTATCACTGATGTCACATTGCAAAGAAATCCACAGGCCACAGGTCTGCAAAAAACAAACAAACAAAAAAAACAACTACAAAAACCACAAGAACAAACCACACATTACCTCTTGACAGTAGTGTGACATTGGTGACATTGGATGATCATCTCACACTTTAACTCCAGGGAGCCTTAACCTGATGGTATGCCAGTGCTTTCTGGTCACTGATATGCAATATCTTCTCATGATTTCAAACTACCTCTGACTCAGCACAACCAGCTCATAAATGCTGTTGCTCAGTACATACCACACAAACCAATGCACAGGGGGTGCATTCAGATATTAGATGTGTTGTAACGTTATACTGTACATTAAAGCGAGGTCATGGTGGTTATTCTTGTCAATGGGGATAGGCATTTTGTCTGCAACTGTTTTATTTGATTCAGTCAGGTAAATCCTACATAATCCACAAAGAAGCAAAAGTCAAAAATGACAGAGTCGTGTGCATCTAAGTTACAGGGAAATGTAGTACCTCTTTTTGTTTGTTTACAATAGTGGCCTTATTTTTTCAGATGTGACCTTTTCTGCTGTTGGTTATGATGGACCAGACAAGTGTTTTTACCAGGTTACAATGAGTAGACAGACGGTCTGAATGTTTAATAAAACTCATCCATGCAGTTAACATTACAATATTTTAAGAAAAAGAAGATTTAGTCTGCTTTAACCACACTATCAGAACAATATGTTTAAGTTAAACAGAAAATCTTAATACAAAATCTTAATCTTAATTTGATTACTGCCTTTTGTACTGTTAAAGCATAAGTTGGACAGAGAAGCAGAGCCAAGAGTTATGTAGCTGTACAAGGATCACAGCAGATACTCTGGGTAAAAACTTTAAACTTATGGTAGAGGCATTTATTCTTATATAAGAAGATAAGAGTTTCTCACTGGTAGTAATATTGATGGAGGGACATTAGTCCTCCACCCAGTGGCTGCTGTAACATTAATCTGTGTTTTTCAGATTCAACAGTCTGAGGATGTGTTTACTTGTCTGGTAACTCCAGACCTCTGTTTTAAAGCTGTGTAGCAGAGGTGGCAGATCCTAGCATTGTGACCGAAATGTCATCATAACCTTCAGACATGATGGTCAAAACTGTGAAAATAAGACCCAGGTTAAGCTTATTTTATTTTCCTTTGTTTGGGGACAAAGTCCTCAAGACATTGCTTCATATGTTACAGTCACACTGAAAGGTATTTTTTTCTTTTTTTCTTCTTTTCTTTTTGTTTTTTCAGTTTCAGCTTCAGCTGATTGGTTGTTTCCATCCAAAAAGATCCGATAAATATGAATATTCTAATTTCATTAGGATAGTTGTGAATAATATTATAGATATATTACTCTTACTGAGTAGAGTCATATCTAAAAATATGTTGCTAAATATATTATAAATGTTATATTTAAATATGAGTCCAGTCAACATTCATGAGTTAAATTGTTGTTAGATGCAATCTTCAGGGTTTGTGACCAGTAACACCCATGCACCTGGCAATGACTTTATTGACATTTCCGTCCTCTGAGACTCAATTCAGCAGTCTTTTTTGTTATACTTAAAACACAAAAGGAGCTAACCCGTTGAGTACTGTTTTCTCATTCACCTCAGTGTTATTTTCTATCTAAACATTTTAATGAAACAGATTTTTCATTATCTGTAAAGTGGGACTTCTGTTTGACAAACTGTTAACTTGAATTTATTTTGTATTAATTTACATAATTGTTTAATATGAAGCAAGTGTTTGTATGACACTACATATATAACTACAAATTAGTTTTCATTGTTTTGTTTTTTGTGTGTGTGTTTGTTTTGTTTTTTGGCTTTGAATAGTTGTTATTCTTGAGTTATGTACTACCTATATGTGTACAGTACCTCAAATAGGCTGATAAAAATGTACTTAACAATTGACAAAAACCTACCTCCGGTCTTGAAAAGGAATGATTTTGCCGGGTTACTTTCAGTATGAGTTACACTGACATGTGATATGATCTATATCAGGACTACAGAAACTCCTTACTGAGAGTTTAAGCTTCCAATCTCAGTATGTTTGGATCCTCACCTTCAAAGTGACTTTCAGGTTTTGAAACATATGTTTGGATTTGGTATGTTGCATTCATGAGTATGTTGTCTTGTTTTTGGATATCAATATACTTGTTTAGTTGTTTTGTGTACTTCACACAAATGTGATTTTGTTAATATGTTCTATGGCTAAACCAGATGTATATGGACTTCCTTTTCACTTAGTGGTAGATCATTTTTCATGCATCATCATGGCATCGTTTGAAAAGCTAACATGGTATTTTGAACTTGGCCAGAGGTAGAACCTCAAAGGAGCAACATTGATCTTGTCAACCTGCCTTCACCAGTAACACCAGTATTGAACAGTGGCAGCTACCAATTTAACAGAGGCTGCAGTTAACTCTTAGTACTCAACAATCTGCACAGTGTTTTGGGCTGTAAAGGTGACTACAATCTGAATGCAATGCAAATTTCCACCTTGCTTTATTCCAATTCGACCCCTGTACTTTGACCCCTGTTTGTGCAGTGTGTGTTTATTCATCATGAACAGCCAGCATTAATGACTGATAGATCTTAGCTGTAGCTGGTAACTAGCTACCAACACGCACAGCAACTAGCGTGGCTGTGTTTGTGAGTCAGCCTAACCCCAGCTAATTCATTTGTCACTCATTTCCTGAGTGTTTGCACTGTCCATGTACTGAGTTTGAGTGCCTAAGGACCAAAAAATATATAAATAATATAAAATCAAACATTTTTAATTAGTTTGCAGGTGTGTCTTTTCCTCAAATCACAGCACCCAGGGCAAATTCAGGGTTATTCATGCTGACTCATATATCCTGCTATGGCTTTACACAACACATCTCAGTAGTACCTTACTGCTCCTACAACAATAGGCCTTTTCTATGTATGCCATTTTCACATCATAACAAGAAAAGCTCAGCCATACATTATATATTAGCTACAGTTTCACAGTCCTGGCATTGTGTAAGGTGACTCATTCATACTTGCTTTTCTGATACTGAGCACAGAGCGGGAGAGAGGCAAACATATGACACTAGGCAGAATATACATATGGAGCAATGATTGAATTAAAATGCAGATTTTATTAGGAGTGAACAATGCATTTCACCCAGAGCTCATAGCCTCAGGTTCACTCAGCAAAATAACGTGAGCACAAGTTTCAACATTCGCAAGTGTTCATTTCATTTTGCAGAGCAAACCTGAAGAAGCTATGGGATTTTATTGGGAGGAACGTTTGCTCCTAAAAAATTCACAGTGAAGTCATTTCTGTGTGCAGTGGCTAATTCTGATCTTCACTTGTTCCTGCACCAACATGATCACTAATACTGGCTGTGTGTTACATCAACCATGCATGGTCCAGCCATATACTAGGTTTTGACCTAGTCTTATTCTACCATGACAAGTTAAAAAGTATTCAGTGAAAAAGCATGTTATTATATGCTCATTGTATTTTGCAATGTTACGAGAAGATAAAGCAACAAAAGTAGAGTTATCAGAGGACTTGTCACTACTGGACAAACATAACATCTTACAAACATGATATATGTAAAATGTCCTACTGGTAATTTTACCAGCTGGTACTCCTCTTTGAACACTATGACCTCCAACGATGTCCAAACCATTTAAGACAGAATAATAATAATAATAATAATAATAATAATAATAATTTAAGTTTTAAAAAAAACCCAAAAAAACCTTAGGTAATGACAATGAAATATTTATGTTGCCCTCAAAAACACACACACACATCCAACACTGTGCAAGTGATGCTTTTTCTAACAATCCAACTAACCTAAACAGAGAATCACAAATTGCTGTTAAATTAACTAGTCAAGAAATACTGTATAAACTGTGTGCACCTGTTGAAGCAGGCTGATGAGTAGCTTTGAACAAATGTCTTTGAAACAGTGATGATGTGATGATGATGCTGTGATGATTTTAAGAATCATCACACCATCCAATGGCCAGATAAACTTCTTGACATGGTATTATGTGATCTGTATCTACCTGGATAAGGAAAAAATAATTTTAAAGAATAACTACACCCTTAAATTCTGCTAAAATCTTCTCAAAGCATATTTAAAAAACACATCAGAGGAGTGAGGGAGCTGTGACTGTTGGAAGCATGGCCTTGAGGCTGCATATAGCGGGACACTGAGGGTCAGTCTCAACAAACTCAGTGTAGTGTGGACAGTAACACAGAGCTGGTGATCAGCGCTAACTAGCCATGAGAACCTACAGCCAGATCCTCTGTCTCTGCTGGAAAAAGAGGGACTCTGGTGCTGCTGAGTTTTGACTCACTAGAGGCACATTATGGAGAGCTATAGAGAGTTACTGTGTGCATACTTATTAATCCTGAATATAGCTTAGTTATAAGCAGGCCCATATGTTGTTTTTACTAGCACTGCACAGGAAAACCTCTTGTTCATATACATTCCAAGTGCATTTGCCAGGTTGCTAATTTTGTTAACACTACCAGCAGCTCTGTGTGAGAGACACAAACTGGTGCTATGGTCAACCAGTATACCACTGTAACTGGTGTGAGGTCAATGCACAACAGAGTTCAGGGTTAGGAATTGATTTTACAAACCCAAACAGATGTACATAACCTAATTGTGAGAAGAAAAAAAATCACCTGTACACATGTTTTGTTGTAAAAAAAAAAAAAAAATCAACTATATTAACATCATCTGTCAGGGAGCTTTGTGATTATGTATATAGCACAAAAACTATAATTTAACATGGAGTTCCATATTGCAGAATTCACTACAGTCAGAACGCAACTGGACCCAGATAACGTATCCAGATATAGATCACATATCACCATCCAACTGACAACACTGAGTACAACAAACTTTGTGAGAGTTGAAGTTTGTTATTTCTTCCAGAGATGTGTATTTGATTTCAGTAGAGTGTAGTGTGGTCTCTGGAGGTGACATTACCTCTGTGTTGGGCAGAATGATAATTGAAGCCACTGTTGATGGGCTTTCAGCTCTGGGAGTCTTAATGAAGTTGATCTTTTCTCTTTGTGATATAATGTTCTAGTACAATCAAATACACAGTACTACCTCTAGAAAGGCTTTTACCTCGTTTTCAATCTTAAATACTGTTTAAATTTCGGGTGTGTGAGAGCTTATGGAGAAAATCTTAAATTATATATATATATATATAGTTTATTTTTGTGGAGGATAAATTTTGTAAGACAGTTTTTTTCTGTCTCTTAGTTCATATTAGGTAAGACTGGACATTTAGTCTTTGAAAAGGCATTTTCTTACCTTATGCTATGTAATGTAGTTAGCTATGAGGTAAGGGGAGATATTTACCAACTCTCCCTCTGCCTTGCTTCTTCTGTATTATTTCAGATGTCTTCTACAGTTTCTAACTTTATTTGCTCTCTCTCTGTCCACCTAATATTACTATCTTTTAGTTCACTACACATTTTACTTGCTTGCTAAACAGTGTCTTTACAGATCACTGTTTTATTCAGTATAATAAAATGTATGGCATCCATAACAAAAATGTGTGAGTTTTTTATTTCTGTTCTTGCTGTGTAGATGAATCTTGTGTTTTGCTGAAAACACAGATTGAACTATAAGTATGTGAGACATACTGAGTTACTTTGCCATTCCCTAAAGATTACTTATGAAAGACCTGTGCAACCACTTAACTATTGATTGATCTTTACCAGGCTGCAATGTGACAATCCATGAGATAAAACTGAAAGAAAGAGAAAGTGTATGTGTGCCTGTAACAACATTGAAACCACTTAATAGCAATCGTTTGGGTGTCTGTCTGATGGTTAAAGGAGTATGGCTTGTGGTCAACAGTGTGCTCAGTGGTACTATGTACTGAGCACAGGCCAAGCTGGCATCCCTTCTGTCTTTCCCATTAAAGACGTATATCTTACAGAGTGCCAGTAGAAGCCAGGAAAAACTTTAAAAAGTTATCTGCTAGTTGAATTAGCACACCAAGCTAATTCACACAAGGCTGGTAGTAGACATGGAAGTGAGAACACTTCTGGGTTGCTGCTATTCCCCAAGTCTGGAAATTGCTAGTGCAGTGTGTCTGAACAGCTAAGTATAGTAAGAGAGCAGGGACACTTGCAAGGCTTGTGGCGTTTCAGTGCCATTAGAAGATGACCATGATGAGTGTGTATTGTGTTTGCAACATTAACATGCATTATTGTCCAGGGAGAAGCCATAGTCAGGCATGATTTGTTTTGTAATGCCTGCACATACCAGAGATGCCTGTTGTTGCATTTTGGAGAGTTAGACTCTGGGAAAATTGCTGAAGCTAGACAGGAAAAAAGAGGTGACTTAGCATATTTTTTCAGGACTACAGCAGACCAGCCCTATGTTCCCCTTTCTCCCTCCATATCAGTGTTTGAGGAGCACACAGTAACTCATTAGCCCACTTTTTTGAAGGAGTTATTGGAAGGCAAGTCAGGGCTGTAGATGTTGCCCTGCCTGGAAACCTCACACCCATCTAGGTTTGAGGAAGATCTGCCTCACACCAATACAGGTGCCACTACTGCCTGATTTTGGTGTACAAGCAATTTGATTGATAGGTAGTCTCCATCTTGTAGAAGATTCTCAAATATGTATGGTGAGGAGCAGATTGCTACAGAATCACTGCCTCCTGTGGGTCAAGCCTGTTTGCTGGTTCCATTCATGGCAAAGCCACCTGCCCTAACAGGGCTTGCAGAATTAAAGATGATGTGCTTGCTTCTACAGGCACCAGGAGTACTGAAATTCTCTGAAGTCTGGCTTTGTGCACAAAATATTTGTGTTTCAGGTCCTGTCTTTTGGTGCTCTTTCATGCCATATCATCTCAGTAACTGGCTGGTCTGTGCAGGTTGGCTTCATGGATTCATGATGTTGAAACCAAATTCTGACCATACCATCTGCTGCCACAACAGAAATCCAAATCCACCAGTCTTCAGCTGTGCAGTTTAGGTGAACCTGCATCCACTGCAACCTCAGATTTCTGTTCCTGGCTGACAGGAGTGGAACCTGATATGGTCTTCTGCTGTTGTAGTCCATCCACCTCAAGGTTGGACATATTGTTCATTCTGACATGCTTCTCGTGCTCACCACAGTTGTAAAGAGTAGTTATCTGAGTTACTGTAGCCTTTCTGTCAGCACTAACCAGCCTGACCATGACCTCTGACTGTTCTTATCAGCTTGGAGTTTGTCTTTAGATCTGCCACTCACTAAATGTTATTTTGTTTTTTTGAACCTTTCTTATTTTGTTTTTTGAACCTTTAGAGACTGTTGTATGTGAAAATCCCAGGGGTTTCATCAGGCTTCACTGATACGTATAGTTCAGTATCATCTCTATAACAATCAACATTTATGGAGTTTTTCCTGATTGCCAAACAGTGTCAGAAATATTAAATAAACACTGCTTGGGAAATACACTCATTTCATTAATGCAGTCCTCCTGATGTCTGAAGAGATCACCAGTCTGAGTTCTGTAAACTGTCCATTTCCTCTTTTTTTAAAATCCAGTTGTGCTTTTTGCAGTCTCAATATATGTGCCAGTTTTTTCATTCCATTGTTCCAGGTTTCTGTCTCCTCTTTGGCTGCAGTTCCCAGAGTCCTGTGGGGGGTGATATCAGCAGGAAGCAGGGCAGCTTGAATTGTGTCCAGTGTTGATGATGGACCTGGGTTTTTTAAATTAAAGGCAGAAGAAAACGCTCTGTTCTCTGAGGAATGTGTACTGTCATTCATAACATTGAATTCTGATTTCACCTTGAGAAAAGAGGAAGGGATGGATGTTTCAGCAGAGGGGTTGGGTTCTGACTTCTTCATTGTTTTTGAGAGAATACTGTCTGCAGGTCAGTGAGAAGCAGTATGAGAAGTGGAGTGCCTCTTTGCTGGAGCTTTACCTTTACCTTTCAGTGGAACAATGTTTGAATTACTGGAATTACTGGAATATTGAATTTTCTTGGATCAAAAGGTAATTGAAAAGTCCCTCTTGATTAAGGCCCGGTTGAACTGAAATTCTGTGGGCAAGTCATTTGTGGGTGATGCAGGAACTATAGACAAGGGGTTTCTTATTCATTCTCAGAGCAAAACTTGGCAGACTGAGTCTGGGTTTTAGAAACTCTTCCTCTGAGGACCAAGACTCACTCTCCAAATCAGAGATGACTAGAAATATAGTGACCAACAGAGGCAGAAGGTAAAATGACACATAGATGAGCAACGATAGCTCAGATGCTGTTTAATGATGGAGCATTTGAAGCCAAAGCTTTGAGGCGTGTAACAAGTATGAAGGGGCATGCCAGATGAAGCCCCTCTTCAAGGCTTGTATTGTTTTGCAGAAAACCATGTGACCTATGACAAATGAGGCTTCGCATTACATGGTGTCCATCACCACTTCATTTTGAGTGCTGAGGCCTGTACTGTGAAGGGAGTTCAACTTACTCTGATTTATGTCTGGGTCAGTGGTAAATGTAACTACAACAGTGATTAAGAGGTCACTCAGCTGAGTCAGTGTTAATTTAATTAGAGTTTGTGCACTTGTAAATCTTTCTGCAGTTTTTACTATGTATTGTAATCACAAAATTATGGAGTTTTTGACAGAATTTATAATTAATCACAGACTAATTCTTATGTTAGCTTTAATCAACAACAGAAGTAATAGAAATGTTTATTAGATGTTAATGTCCTTGAACACTGACGATGAAGGATCAAAAGATAGATATTAGAGTTTATGCTTTCCTTATGTTAGTCTTATTTACTTACCAGCTTTAATAACAATGAAAAAATGAATCTGGATTTAACATCTGTTGACCAGTTCCAGCTGTTTCCTATTGAAGAATTGTATCCATCTATTGCTGTGTTTTATTTGTCTGGTCTCTCTGTGTATTAATGCATGTATAATCTCAACCCTTTCAAGCACAAGTAATAAACATCTTTTTTCTCAGGACAACCTGGGCTATCACAATATGCATGCTGACATTATGTCACATGAAGGGATTAATAGTTATATGACTATATAAACAAAATGTAATTAATTAACCCTAACCCTTCATTAAAAAAAACACACTGATCAACAATGAAATTTTCAATGAAATCATGTGAAAAGGAGGTTATGGGAGTCATTTAGAGTTTCTTTGAGTGTTCTAACTTCAGAAGTCAGGTGTTGACGCTGACACCGGAGCTTCATTAGAGCTGTCTCCTCCTGTGCAGTCCATGCGGGAAAAAGGGTCTTGCTGCTGTTACTTCTGCTAAGTTCAACAGTGTACTCTCACGAGACCAACAATTCCATACTTACCATGTTTTAATCCAAAGAAATAAAAAATAAATACAATGTAAAAAATTAACCAAATGTAAATGTAAACTCATATTTAAGTTTTACCCTTACATGAAATACATCACTAACTTATTTAATATTAGCTTATTGCTAACTTATTTATTGTATTAGATCATGAAATGAATTATGAATTTACCACCAACCACGAACACAACATCCATGAAACAGCACTTACATGGGGTCCATCTCCCTTCTCTACATCCAGATGAAGCCACTATCTGCTGTACCAGTTTTTGTGAATAGTTTTGTTCTATCTGATGAGCCAATCTTAGGGTGGTAAAAAGACTCACAGAGTAGTTGTCTGTGTTTTCTGATCTGTGATTAGTTGATCAGATATTAAAAGGTACACTTCTGTCTGGAGCACAATTACTTGTGTGTGTTGCTGAGGCAGAGCTCTTGTGGAGGAGAGCTGAAGACAAGTGCTGCTGGGGCACATTGTTAGATCTGGGCCTGTGAACCAGCATCAGATCATTTCTGAGATCAGAGATTAGATCTACCTGAAGATCTGCCTTCAGAGATTCAGAGATCTATCTGTGAATTCTTTGGCAGCTGAAATGTAAGATAAGACAGAAGGAAAAAACACATCCTGGGTGGATTCATTCATAAATGAGATTACTATGAAGCTCCAAGATGACCAAGATGTTAAATGATGGCAGAGGCACATTGATCAGGGGTAACCTGAAGCTGGTTTTGGGGAACTTACACCTTAAATGTGTCATGACAAAAACACAGGACAGCTCACTCAGGAGCCAGACACACTGAGAAAAGGTGTTTACTACTCTGTACAGGGTGAGCACTCACTCCCAACACTTCTGTCATGATTTTTCCTGAAACTGCACTGTCAAAACTGGGACAATTCTACAGAAGGTTATCTACAATAAAAACACATTTCTTTTATTCTAACATGATACTCTGCATCTTTCCCTTCATTTAATTTAAATTTACAGTGACACTATGTTACTGTATGACATCGTTTTTGCTCTGTACACCAGGCAAAGCTGAAAATAAATATTGTGGCCACTTGCTTGCAGTTTTTCTCAAGGACTACATAATAATACAAGGGCTCCCAACATATGTGTCCATAATATTATGCAGCAGCTCCATGGTAACTGGGCAGGATTTGGCTTAGGCCTGGCTTCTCCTGGCCACAGATCTGATATGTGCCTCTGCATAAGTCTGGTATGCAACAATACCTCAAGCATGTGAAACTGTGCTGGGGTCTGGTCCTGCAGAGGGGAGAGCCTGTCTGTACATCATGGCCCTTTAACTTGAATATGAGGCCTCTCTCTTTTGGTCCTGTCCCATTTGATGATAACTTGAACATGAGGCCTCTCTCTTTTGGTCCTGTCCCATTCACGCACTCACATCTATGGGCAATTTAGAGTCAATTAACCTAATGCATGTCTGAACTGTGGGAGAAAGCTGGAGTACCTGGAGAGAACCCACGCAGGCACAAACTGAACCGGGGCTCAAACCCGATATCTTCTTGCTGTGAGGTGACAGTGCTAACCACGGCACCACCATGCCACCCATTATTATTATTATTATTAAAGCAACAAAGCAACAGTTTAGTCATGAGTCATACCTAGTGAAAGATGTGTTGCTTGTGCAGAAGTATTTAAAGACTAACCAGTGTTTTTGTAGTACAAAATGATGTAGATTTTCATTTAGCTGATTTATGTTACATTCATTTTTCTGAATTTGTTTACAACATTAAGCACTTGAGGCATGATGTGGACATTATGTCAACATTTATTTTAAGCAGAGTACTATTTCTATAACAGTTTGAATTCACAAATGTGTTACAACAAAATGATGCAATCTATGCTTAATTTAAAGCAGATGTGACAGAGTGTCCTATTGCACCATGTAACCTCAATGTTTAATTCTACTCTGAACCTTAGGTTCTAAAACAGGGATGTCTTTCAGAACCCATCTCTGTTTCTGACTGTGATCCCAGTCAGCAAAATATTTTTGATTTGTTAAGCTCTGATACTAATGAATCTTTTATTAAATGTTTTATCCCTCCAAACTCAATTTTATTAGCAATTATGAATTTAAAACATAGAGGTAGCAGGCTCTCCCTTTTTATCCAGGAGTCACTGTCACTGTTTAAAATGACCCCCATCAGCAGTGGCAGATTTGATCAGCTGTTACTAATTTATGTTAATTCAATAATCTCCAGAATGAGAAGTGTCACTGTTCTCTGGTTGATGTGATGTCTGCTGGTCTGCTGTAAGCAAGCCTATTGTCACTCTGTAACACCACTCTACAAACACAACTGCTGTTGCTGCTTTCTACAATGGTACATTGAAATATGTGGGATTGTCCTTTGCTCTGTGTTTTCTTTTGTACAACTGGGATGTCAAACCATGTTAAAGAAAGTCAGAGGAGGCAGAACCAAGCCCCCTGGATTTTTGACTGCAAACACTGCGTGTTTATGGTCATGTTATTTTTGTGGACAGCATGTAGCCAATTATAGCTACAGTATTTGTTTAGCAGGTGAGATCAACTCTCTTCACTTCCTGGATTCATACGGGAAATAGAAGAGTGAGGAGCTATGATTACACAGAGAATTGGGATTGAGCTGGAACTGGCTCCAGGCCCTGGCAACCCTCTGATGACAGAGAGCCCGATGGATGGCTGGAAAGCAACCGACTAAATACAGGGCTGAGACAGAGATCAACAGTAGTGGATGATTACAGTCACGAGGAGGCAGTACTGAACCACAAAGGCACCAACTGCCATAAAACCCAACGAAGAAGAAGACGAAGAAGAAGATGAAGGAAGAGCAGGAAGAAGTGGAGCGGTAGTTGGTCTGCTCGACAGGAGGTCACTGTCACTGTTCAGTTTCTGCACATTATTCAAACACCGTGTGTCCTTCAACATGACGACAGGGAACCCAGGGACCAGGCTTGGTAAGAAAAATGATTTCCGCTCCGCCAGACTGGAGCTGTAGCTCAGCTTCGTTTCATCACGTGCGGTCGTCTCCGTTTCACTGGGACTTTACCACAACTTTTCATGCCTGTAACGTTTATTAGTTTATGTAACTAACGAGTCAGTCTGTGTTTAGCTTCATCCTGCACTGGTTCTTAGGAAAGGCAGAGCAGATACAGAAAACACAGCGAAGCTTTTTAAACTGCTGACGGTTTTATCAGTAACATTCAGAGGTAACTGACCTGCTGAGCATAGGCATGGTACTGTGGACACACAGTGTAACATAATGTAACACACTGTCACACATTGTGACATTTATTATCAGGGAGTGACGGATTTACAGAGGTTAGTTTAGGTTAGAAGTTAGTGATGACATTATATCTCATTAACTTAACATACCAGGCAGCATATTATTCAGTGTGAAGAGGCTACCATGACTGTGAGAAATCCTCATGACAGTGTAATTGAGAACTCGTGACAGCCCATCTCTCCCTGCTCAGCTGACTGGTTAAAACCTCTAATACTATGTTCTGTGTACTATATTCTAATACTGTGTCTTCTCACACTGTTTAAGTCGAATCTGTTGGTTGTGTGTTGTCTGTCAGAGACAGGTTATAGTCCAGTGCACACACAGGCCAGATGTTAAACATTAAATAGCCTATCTGTGAAGTAGTGTGAAAACATTCCCCAAATCCCACCGTGAGATTTGATTTCTGTGCCCAAATAATGTGTTCATGAATGTTTTTTATATTACTTACTTAAAGGCCTAATACATCGTGGAGTTGTGTATCATTCTGTGGGTAATATTACTGTTTGTCTTTCACTTGACCACATACTCTGCTATACAACCTGCTATTGAAAATATATGTTCAACCAAAGTCTAAAACAATATACTCTGCTTCCTAAACTAATCCTCAGTGGAAGAGGTAGGCTTAGTTTCTCTAGTTCTTTTATCTGTTTAGATACATTTTCTGTAATCTGAACCCTCAGTGTTGGATCAGGATCAAGGAAGGAAACAGTATCAAAATGTTAGTTTCAGTATTTACCTGACTTCTTATCAGGTGGTATCTATGAATCCATTCAGTTCAACCTTACTGCAGTTCACTCTTCACAGTGTCGGCAGTACAAAATCACCATACCTTAGGCACACTAATACATGATATTTAATACTACTCAGTAATACTCAGTAATACTTCTGCAGGTCCTTCCACAGGTACGGGGCTTCTGAAAAGAAAAACAGAGAGAAATAGTTTCCTTTGACTCAACTCTGATCTGTCCTCAAGTCACAGTCATACATTGCAGTTTGTGCATGTGAGGCTTTGAGAATATGATGTTGTTCAATCACTTCACTTAATAGTTACTTCCTTTTATCATGTCAAAAAGGTCAATTACTGTATTTTTAAAGATGAAAGCAATGACAGTGCCAAAATGAATTATTAAATACACATTTTGTTAGCTTCTGGCCCACCTACTCCACTTACTAGCTCAATTCAATCATTTTGGTGAATTACACTCTTTGATGCTGCAGTATTCAGTGAGTGGGGTCTCACTGGTACAGACCTCTGAGTGCTCAGCAGCAGTTTCCTAAGGTCTGCTCATTGCATGCTTCCAATGATATGGGCCCCTGTGTCCTTCTGCACTGTTAAACCTTTAGAGTCAGGGTTACATTAGCTCAGCATAAAGACAAACTTTTTTAAAAATGACTTTCAGTAACTCTACAGCTTTCTTATTTACATGTTGTAAGTTGTACATTGTGCTATGCAAGGCTAAATACACTCTGGAGATGTGTCTCTATGAGAAGCATAGAGATAAAATAGTGATTTTTCTCATCTGACCACATTTCCTTCTGCAAAAAGCTGTTCACTGTAAAATAATATCTGTAGAGGATCTGTGGGAAGGTGTGTAAAAGTGTAAGAGCAAGCAAGGAACTATTGAATGTTTTTTTTCTGCATTCCATGCCAATGGGCGTTAGACCTGGAGTGGATATCCAAAGTGAGAGTGAACACACAGGCTGTTCTGAAGAGAGCTCAGCAAATCCAAGGACAGAAGATCCTCAAGAAACAGTGGCAGGTAGATATAACCTTTCAGCTGTGTCCACTGTGTGTTACACATACTGGGACATCCACACATACTTTAACTGGAGATGTATTCCGGATTATGTGTTGTTATGTAAATATGCATTTATACATCTGCGAGTGTATGTATGTTAATGTGTGTTTATTTGTATCCATTCTGAACAACTGTGACAGCCCCACAACAAACATCATTTATTGAAAATGTGGTACCAAAACAAGATCATTAAGAGTGGATGATAAGTATCAAATCTTTCATTACAATACATGTAATTTTACATGCCAGAATTCATATTTATTGTGTTCTAAAAAGCTTTCTGGAAAATCAGTTCTGAAACACTGGAGCTAAATAATCAGACATGAATGTCTATTACAGCCAGTGATATAAAGGAGATCAATACCACAGTCGCATCACAAAATCTGACAGAAACGTTTGACAGTGTAATGTTGTCTCATCACCCAAACTTACAGATAATCTGTGGAAACACATATCACACTGTCGTCCACATTGTTAGTTTGACAAAGGTTCTGACAGCAGTGAGACCTCACACTGAAGATGCAGTCAGACTCAAATTATTTGTTCTGATGTTGGGTGCCATTTCTATGTGCTTGTCCTGCAGGCTGCCTGGCTGCTGAAGGCTGTAACATGTATTGACCTGACAACTCTGGCTGGAGATGACACGCCATCCAACGTCCATCGGCTGTGTCTGAAGGCCATCCAGCCAATCAGATACGACCTGCTCAGGAAGATGGATATGCACAATAAAGGTCTTATTCTGCTCCTGCCAGAAATACCTCAAACCTGCAGCTGGTCTCTATAGTCAGATACTGTTAGCTATGGCCACTGTGACATTTTACTTGAATGAAGAATGAAATGGTTATGAAATTCAAAGGAAAAAATCATTTTGCTCACTGGTAAAAGTGGCTTTGAATGCAAGTTATAGTTTGAGCTTTTTATAAAGGTGCACCGACCAATGTACCAATGTTTCAATATAAAGCATGTATTTTATTCCCGATGTCATTCCTGTCTGTTAAGGCACTGGTTTTAGCCCAGATTCAGCACATACACGATCCAGCATCTGTGGGCCTGTGTAGGTCACCAAGCCAGTTCTGATCTGTTGGGGCATTGACACAGGACCTCTGAGGGTGTCCTGTGGTGTCTGGCACTGGGGCATTGGCAGTGGATCCGTTAGGTCCTGAGGGTTGTGGAGTGGGGCTTCCATGGATCTGGCTTGTTCTGGATCATCCCACAGATGCTGGATCAGATCGGTGATGAGTTCAGAGGCCAGGTTAACACCTTGGGCTCTTTGTTGTGTTCCTCAAGACATTTCTGAGCAGTTTTTGTGGTGTGGTGGGAGCACTGTCGTGGGGGGGGGCTTGGTCTACAACAATGTTAAAATGGGTGGTACGTGCCAATGTAGCGTCCAGATGAATGAAGGACCCAAAGTTTCCCTGAACCAACCAACAAGTAACCTGATGATCAATGTTAATCACTTCATCTGTCAGTGCTTAAATGTTGTGGCTGATCAGTTTAGTTATAAGTTTATGAAAAGTGTAATGGTAATAAAGTGTCTGATAAAGATGTTTAAATGTTTGGCCATCTGGCCTACAGCCAGTGTGCAAACTGTCCTGATGCTCCAGTATCTCTTGCCAAATAGTAAGAGGGTAAAGCAGCTGTGGCTGAGGTGGGTGGTGCTGACCATGCATGTGCACCGTTGTGTTGTATGGAGAGAAGTACTGATGATGATCTCTACGGTTTTCACTGTCCACTGTAAGGTCTTTTGGTCAGAGTCTGTGCAGACCCCATACCAGACACTGATGCAGGTTGTCAGGATGCTGTCATAGAGCCTCTGCATCTGTCAGACAGCAGTCAAATGATCAGGCAGGTTGTGGTGGTTAGTAGCAAGTCAGATTTATTTGGAGACAGTGAAGGTGAACAGTGAACTTTGACCTTCAGCAGCTCTGGAGTCTGTTGTAGATGTAGACAGACAGGCCTTATGGTAACCCCTAGAGGGCGACACAGACCAGTTTATGACCATGTCTCTTCACTCACTTCCCTCTGCTGTGTGTGTTGTGTCAGGTGTGTCTACAGCAGCAGTGTGTGTGTATCCATCTCGTGTAGCTGATGCTGTCAGATCACTAAAGGCAGCCAACTCCAGCCTCCCTGTTGCCTCAGGTAAGTCACCTGAAACTGAATCACACCTGTTCCATTCAAATGAAGTTACTTTTTACTGCAGGAAATGAATGAAATGAAATGAATGGGGAGCTGAAGGAGGTGTGACTGTGTGTGTTGTATACCTAACAGAAAATGAATAAGACTTGTACTTGAGATTGACTGTGTTCTTCCTGCTCTCCCAGTGGCCACTGGTTTCCCAGCAGGTCAGGAGACAACCACAGAGCACGCCAGGAAGTCCACAGGAGTGGCGGTGGCCTGACGGTGCCAACGATCGCAGCACGTCATCAACAGGAGCATCGGCCCTCACAGACAGTGAAGGTAAGGTTGCATTTCAGCACAGGTCATGAACCCCAGTGGCCCGTCACCTGACTGTCTCCAGGCTCCAAACTATTGAGTGTTCTTTTGTTAAGCAAAATTAAAAAAAGCTGAGTAGATTTCCCATCTGCTTAGAGCTACTTGCAGGGCCTGCCCCATCATTAAAAAGAAAGAATACTGACAAAGGAAGTTTTGGTTTTCGCGTAGAGACAGTTTTTCTCACTGGGTGTTTAACCTGACCAGCGTCATTCTACGTAGATGTGTTGAAATAGCTGGATGTAGAGGAGTCGTGGGCGCATCCAAACCTATGGTAAGGAATAAGGCACTGGACACCAGCACATCAGTCAATCAAACCACAGGCAGTTTGGCAGCAGCCGGTTGAACTAAAGAACAAATACTGATATGCCCACACAGAAGGGTAAGTAACCTCCAAACTGGGTTGCTGCGCCAGATCCCAGAGTGTTCATGTAACGATGAGTGACTATGGTAGTCCCAGTTTTAGAAGTGCACCTACACCATAGAGCTCCTGAGGCCATGTTCAACCAATGCCTATTCTATGGGGTTTACCTCCCAAGAGGTGGGAGAGAAAGGAGATTATTGATTTATCGAATCAAATGCTACCTAACTACGCTAATTCACAAAACTGAAATTTATAAGAAAAAGGAGAACAGTTTACACATGTGCACGCCCCATACTCATTATAATATTTAAGGAAAGGACTGGGAGCTGAGAAAGGTGGAGGTGGTGTTTCAGTGACTGACTGTGCAGACCCCATGAAGTCAATACTGTGATCCATAATCACACACTGTCGTCGTTCACAGAAAACTAAAATAAATTCACAAAGTAGTTTATGAGCAGAAGCCCGAAGGAAATGTTGGGAGAAACTTTCACGACGAACCAACAAATGAATTTGATCGATAAGTCCACAGTGTTTGACCCAATAGACTACTACAGTGCTATAATATGGAGGGAGCAAAGATAAGGAGGCTCAAGAGTCCCAAGATGAGGAAGAGATTAGATTCTAACTATGCATGTTGGCCAGGAGCACTGCAGACACATGCTCCGAAGCGCTTATCCCGCTGTCGGAATTATGACTTGATATAATAGACGGTAATGAAACCCAATTTGTCCTGCCGTATCTGAGCACCACTGACATATCTCTCTCACCCGAAACAGCAAATGCCCATGGTATATGTGTGATGAATTTCTGTTAGAAACCCCATGAGGATGGTGATAAACTCCCATCACAGATAAAGCTTTGCACTATGCAGTGAGGTGTGAGGCAGGAGAAATGGAGCCCATCTGGTCTGCAGGAAGGACTTGTCTGCTGGAGGAGGGAGGATACGTTTCAGGCTCGCCGTATGAGTGCCGTACTTCGTGACAAGGCCAACCAGTCCATGTCTAGATAAAGGACAGACATCACTTCCAGTAAAATGACTGTATGTGTATTTTCATTGCTACATTTAGAGACCATATCGTATCAGAACAATGGATTATTAAACTAATTTTTTCCCAGAGCCAGTCTCTGTCTGTGATTTTGGCTTCCTGGGGCCCCAGCCCCACAGCAGACCAGAGGGGACCTGACATACCTGAGTAATCATGGAAGGTGTGGGCACACGGTAGCCACCGTGAACTGCAGAAGACCTCTCATGGTGAGCCCAGCCACTCAGTGCAGCCCAAGGCACCACTGGGGACAGTGATCACAATGAAACAGAGTGTATGGTGGAGCCACCTGTGGGAAATGTATGAAAACATCGATAATTGAGGAGAAATAAAGAATGAATGTTGAACTTCTATTTGGCATGGTTTTTCAAAGAGCCATAAAATAACATCACAGAAAGGTCACACCACATCCGCGGTTCCCCTTACAGTAAAGGTGCTGTTTTAGACAAAATAAGGATACAGTTGGGCTGAATACCGGAGAGGCTGGTACAGGATATCGGCCGATGTCAATGGAGAGAAAGTCCCCATGAATTTATAGCCCGCGGCGAAGGTTCTCGCTCCGCTTCCTGACACCAGAAGTCTGCCTGACTGAGGACCGAGGCTGATCAATGGTCCCAGCCCAGGGACTGCACAGCTGGCTGATCCACAGGCCACCAACAGGACCAGAGAAAGTTCAAATGATGTACTAACCATTCAACCCACCACAGCCAGTCCAGAACCCAAATGAATCCAAGCTCAGATAGTACCAATTGTCCAGACAGACTAAAGGGATGGAAGGATGTTTGTTAAGATTTCTGTCCTCCACATAGAGAGAATCCATGGAGGCTGCAGATTACAATGAAAACCATCCACAGCTGAAGTCACCAAACAGTAAAGGAAGACACACAGTCTGTGCAACAGCCTGTCACGATTTGTGTTTGCCAGCTGCTATTATCATCTTCTGCATAAAAAGAAACACCCAAAGGACATTCTGTACTGTAAAGGCATTCAGTTTGTTATCCATTCAGAAGGGTAGGGTAAGATAGCAACCCGCATGGACCGCAGACGTATTCAGGTTGAGAACAGTGATGTCATTGTAACACCGAATCTGGACCGCCACGGAAGTTCGATATCGCGCGACTTTCCTGACCGGTTAAAGATCTCAGCCGCGGTGAACCAGGGCCGTCGCCAATGGCACGCAGAACGAAGAATATTCCTTCAAGAACCTATAGTGGCCCTGTAAAGCCATCAGCGAAACATTAATCCGCTGGCTGGCAAACAGACCGCGTTGTGCGTTTGCTGGTCTTTGATGCGCATAACGAAGCACCGTTCCAGATACCGCCATGCTCACCGTTAGAGGCCTGAAGGAACCGGAAGTCAGAACAGCTGGCCAGCTTGACGAATTCCAGCTGTCATCCATTAAAGTGCCGTTGCTGAGAATTTTCTATCGGCCCTTGAAAGGCAACCTGATTATGAGCCTCTTCCTCTTCGCGCGCGCCACACACACAGCCACAGCATGAACCAGCCAATACGGACACAGATCAGCCCATAGAGACCATTACTAAATACTGCTTGGCCACCTGATCTCCCTGTTCCCATGAACTGCAAGGAGATCCTGAAACTATTCATAATTTTAATTAACTGATGATTATCTGACCTCTGACCAAGATTGAAGAGAACCCATGATTATAATGAAGACTGATTGAGAAAAACTGAATTAGTTCAGCCACAGATTTTTCCAGTCACAGATCATTTATAAATGAAGGAAGAATTTTTCGTGTTCGAAATAAGTATGAAGGATCTCCGATTGATGATGAGATGAGGACATTGTAATGACTCTGTTGAGAATGCCAACTAAAGCTGAAAGTCATTTAGTATCTTGTGAACAGTTAAAAAGCTAGTTTTAACAATCGCTACCCTGCTTGAAAGCAAATGTTAAAAAATGTTCATGTTAACTGCTGGTGTGGTGCACATGCTCCTCAGAAAGTTATGTTGTTTTTATTATGTTTATTATCTCCTCCCAGAGATTAGAATAGCAATTATATGGCTGAAGTTTAATCTGTAGAAATGAGATGAAAGCAGTCTGTGCTAATGCTACCATGCTGCTAACTGGGCTGGTATCTGTCTTTGCTTGTAACGTGTGTTCAACAGGCGTACACTGATGACAGGGATTACATTCACTTCAGACAGTGACCAATTCCAGCTTGTTCAAGCGGGAAAGTAGAGAGCACATATAGGAGCAAGAGAGAAGAGCAGCTGAAGTAGCAGTAAACATAAAAAGAATGTTAAATAAAAATACCAGCAGAAATTGATAGAAAAACCTGTTTAGATTTTTTCTTTGTAAGTCTTTACAAACTGTATTTCTACATTTGTTCTTGTTTGTACAGATCTATCATCATGTGACTGGACAATATCCAGCCTATCATGAGCCTTACATGGCCTGAAGCTGAAATGGCGGACTTCCCTGTTTTAATGACCAATCACAACCTCAGACACCAGCCTGTCAGTCACTGTCCAGACAGCACACTGACTCATCTATTCTGTTAAATCAGAAATTTAAACAGTGTTCATCAGTGTGGTTTGTTACTCAGATCTTAACATTTTAACTTAGAAAATAAAGATATTGAATGTGAAAAGATGACTGCCATCCTGTTCTCCTACCTTTGTTCTTCTAAGAACAACGACAAATTAGACTGTAGAGATTGAGTACTCTGGAAAGAAGGTTGCACAGAGGGATGTCTGCAGAGCCACAAACCCACCACATTTTATGCTTCCTGTGTACGATTTTGTATATGCCTATCAGAGTCCTGACCTATCAGCAATGTGCTGAATCTGTTATTAAGGCTTCCTTTGCTCTTAATTTCATAAGCAGGAGGCTCACCCAATTGAAGAGCACTGAGGATTAATCAGGGGTTAAGTGAGAGTTTAAAAGATGGGATTGAACAGCACACGATTTGAGGCTTTATTTGAAGATGGAAAACTTTCTTCTTTAATGAAGATATCAAAGGCCCTTGACCTTGACTAGAACAGAGAAAGTTGGTGGTGCAAGGAAGGGGATGTGAGCTTTTGGGGAAAAAAGGTGGGATTAGATGAAAACTCATGGGAGGGGTTTGCTTCAGGGCACTGGTGGAAGGGGCTGGGGTGGGGCCCATGCTCAGTTGGGCACTGGAGATGGTGGTTTGACAAAGGTCAGGTATAGAACTTTGAATAATTTTCTGCAGAGGTGTGGTCACTAAGCCACTCTGCAATCTAAACAATTCTAGAACAAATACCCCCAAATTTTGACATTAATTTGCATGAAAAAGAACCTTCTGCTCTTTCATGCATGGTTTCAGCCTACATTCTTCCATTCAGAACTTTATTTCATTCTAAGAACAACGTGTTGTTCTGAACAGGCTATGAATATTTATAACCCCTCAAAAGAAAGTTTTGGAATCATTTTAATAAATCTAATTTAATAATTTAATAGAAATCAAGACAAAGTGTCTCAGACTGGTTGGATTTGCTTAATGTTTTGTTGTTGGATATTCAGGGTCCTCCAGCACCACCATTAGGACAACTTACTTTACAAAGAATATTCAATACAGAATCAACCATGGAATTTATATATTACACTGATCAGAGGTCACAAACCCACAGCTACTTGGATCCTGTACGACTGGCCAGAGCAAAGAAATAAAATCACAGTTTGAAAAACTTCAGGTCATTTAATTCCTTTTTACCCACAACCTTCAAGAAAATCTCAAATTTTATCAGTGAATGGAATTTGCTTGGATTTATATTGACTGCTCACAAGATCCACAATGTGCCAAAGTTGCACATAAGTTTGAGCAGTCTCTACATATTTATATGTAGTAGCAGTCTCTACATACTACCGTATTTTTAGCCTTGAGTTTGAAATCCGCTTCGTAAGCATGTCTCTTAACAGGTGGCATTTTCACACACCGTAATATTACCGGTATGTTGAAGCACAGTACCGGTACGTACTCCGTAGCTTACCAAAGTCGTACTGAAACATTTTGACAGATTTTTGAGCGCCGTGTACCACATAAAATCGGTTCGAGGTCAGTAAACACAACCAGAATTAATACATAAGGCGCACCGGATTATAAGGCGCGCTGTTGATTTTTGAGAAAATTAAATGATTTTAAGTGCGCCTTATAGCCCGAAAAATACAGTATATTTGTTCTGATATTATTTGACATGACAGTTGGAGTATGGAGGTATGGTGTCAGTGAGAGTGGATAAAAAAGAATTCAGGCTTGTTCACTGTGTAAGTTGCTGTGCGTAGCTGCTAGTTTGGCTCTTAAGAGCAGAAACATCAATACTGCAGCCTCCAGGAACTGGAGCTGAGCTTCTAGCCCCTCCTCTCCTCTTACTTCTAGTTTTAATTTGCACTGCTAGAACTTTTCCCAGTTTTACTTTTAGTGCAGGTGGTGGATGTAATTCATATCTGTAGGGTCACAGCACACAGAAAATGAAGACCAAATGGCTCCATTTGTTCCATGGACAAAGGGGAGCTATTGAACTTTTCTTTTACTGTGACCTCTATACTGCCTGAAGCAGAGGCCTGCACTAGATTTAAGACCAAGCACCAACAGATGTGACACAAGGACTGCCAGCTGAGTTTACCAACCAAGGAGCTACAAAGCAGAGCTAGCATCAGCTGGCTAACTCTACAAGGAGAACAACCACTGATCTCCCCAACAACACTGCAGCCAAACAGTCAGGAGATCTGCACTTTACTAGACTCTGAACATAACAGCAAATCAGGAAGCATCTTATTTTCCCTCCATGGACTTGGTAAAGTAACTGGGCCTTACCTTAACTACCACAGCACGACTAAGCATAGGACTTCTCAGCTTTTGCCAGTGAAGTATGTATTGATTTGATCAAATGTATTACTGAGCTCTGTTCACTGTTAGTATGTTCACACAGGACTGAAGATATATCTGTCTTTCTTGCTAACCTCCCCCTTTAACCTGGGACCGCCTACCTTGGCCGTAAACAAAGGAACACTCCTTTGTTAACCTACACCACATCCCATGCAGTTGGTCCTAGAGGCCATCTTTTGATTCCATCATCTTTGTTATTTTTCAAAACAGCCATTTTGAATCAGCCATGTTGCCATTGCTGACACACACACACACACACACACACACATGTGTAGTGTTCATTGATTAGGTTAGATTTTGTGTTTTGTCATTTAATTTTAGTATTAGTATGAATATTGCTAAGCTCTATGCTGCAGAACTTCAAATCCTTCAGATTTTACTAACTATTGATAGGGTAGTTTTGGTTGTACTGATCAAATTAATTAGTAATCAAGGTTCCAAATTGATAGTTAAAATACTTTATGAGACTAATTTAGTGATTAGGCTATTGTTTCCTGTTTTGCTAGGATGGGGCCTCAAGATAGATTTCATGTAAATAAAATCTTAAAACTTGAATGTTAATACTTTTATATTAACATTTTTCTAGTAGCCAGTAACTAATAAACTGTTATACCTACCAACGCCCAACATATCTGTAAATTCTACAAATGTTTGACAACTTGCAGTAAGATAATTTTTCTTTTTGTTTCCTCCTGTGAGGTAGAATACCCCCTCTCTGTGTGAGGTGTGTTAGCCGGAATGATGGAGTGAGTTTCTGAAGTCTACTCTTGATGGATTAATCCCACTTACGTAAAAGCATGTAGATCATCTCAAATGTGGACCATCGGTCAGCACACTGCCACTTGATAAGACAGAGGCATGAAGGCCAGAACTTGATTCTGCTTGATTGATTCTCTAGGCCATCCATAAAGATCTGGAGCATGCATGCGTGCTCTCACACACACACACACACACCCAGAGCAGAGAGGCAGACCGGTGTAAGATTAAAAGTGAAGTACGTAAGTCATCTGACTCTGGTCTCATTGTGTCCCCAGTCTCTCTTCAACAAGTCTGAGTCTGTTTTGTCTTAACGCCGTGACATGCCATGCAGATGGGGGTAGCACATTGTCTCATGTTTTCCATAATAATAAACTTACTTTTTTTAAACTCAGCCCATTATTATGAAATATTGATCAGTTATGTCACTGGCGATTCTAATTATTTTGACAGAAGTAACTGCCAGTCATAAGCAGTCACTTGTAAAACACTAAAAACTGATTTTGGAAAAAGGATCAGCAATAAACTCTGTTTCTGTGACAAGAAATAGGATATTATTTCATAACAAAGTAACAAAGCCAACATTACTATTGAGTCTGGATGTGTATTTTGTTATCACCCAACAAAAAACTTATTTCTCACTCTGGAACAGCACTTTTTTATAATCTGACACAAAGTTTGAATTTAGAATATTAGCACTATTTTTCTGATGAAATTTGACCAAACATGAGTTTTCTGACCTTCCAGTGGCCACTCAGGTCAGACGCTGCTGGACAGTATGAGGCTGGTTTTTGCTGTGAATTGGACAATGTGTTACTTGTGTGTGTGTCTGTTAGCAGTGGTTTGGATGAACAAACAGCAGCAGCCTGGGCTAAATCTGTCACAGGCAGTGATCCAGTCGCTCATACCTGACAAATCGGCTCCCTCAGATTGATTGGTTTCCTGTTGTTTAATTCATCAGTGTTTATTTAGCCTGAAGCAGGTGTGAAAGAAATAACACTTTGTGATCCACCAACACCTCACACGTAGTTAATGATGAAGAAAAAATGGTCTCGTGGGGGACATTGTCAGTATTGGCCACACTATCCATCATTAGCCACAGCTCTGATTTGTCATGTTGTTTGTGGCTGCAGACAACACAACATGTACATGCTTTTATTAATATCTGAAGATGCAGCTGGCCTTCACAGCTGATTTATTGAAGAGGGACTTGACATATCTGTATCTTTTTTCATGTTCCCAGAACACTGACATCAATAGGCCTGATCAATATCCCATTCATATCATTCCACTTTAAGATATTCCTCTAATGAAATGTTTGAATTGGCAACCATCACCACCAATCATCCTCATAAATATTAAAAGTTTAAACAAATGGTGTGGTGATTTTTCAAAAAAATGTTTAGACTGAATAAATCCAGCCATCTCTGGAACAACAGTCCTGTGCTAGGCCTGCATGTTGCCTCTTCACAGCATGTTAGCCTACATGCTATGAAGAGAGTCAAGTGTTGATGAGAAGACCTCAGGACTGGGTGAGCACTAGGACAACCAGGGTAGAGTGTTTCAAACAGATGTTTTTATACTTGTAAGTTCAGTCAGAGGACAATAAAGGACAGGTTCACATCTTTGCTGATACAACACTCACATGCCACATATGCTTGAAGAGTTGGTGACGAGATCTGCTCCTTTACATTTTGCAATTTTTGGCACTAAGAGATGAAAGTTGGGGTTTCAATTCAATTCAATTCAATTTTATTCATATAGCGCCAAATCACAACAAAAGTCATCTCAAGGCACTTTTCATACAGAGCAGGTCTAGACCATACTCTTTAAAATATGGTGTTTACACAGAGAGAGACCCAACAAATCCCACCAAGAGCAAGCACTAGGCGACAGTGGCAAGGAAATCCTTTTAAGAGGCAGAAACCTCGAGCAGAACCGGTCTCAGGGTGGGCGGCCATCTGCCTTGACCAGTTGGGTCATGGGCATTTTTTACATGTAAAAAAAAAAGTAAAGTTATACCAATAATACAGTAGTAGTAATGATAGTAGTGATAATTATAGTAATAATTGCAAAAGTAGCAATAAAACTAGAAGCAGTACTAATTATATATACTTATTATAGCAGCAGGTGTTGAGTGGAGTTGTAGGAGCATGTAACATGTAACATGGGATATGAATCCATACTGATGGAGACAGAGAGAGAGAGAGAAGCTCAGTGCATCATGGGAAATCTCCCCAGTTTAGGCCTATTGCAGCATAACTAAGGGATGGTTCAAGCCTTTATCAAAGAGGAAAGTTTTAAGCCTACTCTTAAAGGTACAGAGGGTGTCTGCCTCCTGGACCAAAACTTGTGAGACATCTGTGAGCCTGTCTTTGGTTATCAATCTGAAACAGTTTCTAGATTGATTTTGAGCTTTGGAGACATAACTCTGACACAAATTTAGGATCAAATTCAAGTGGTTCTGGTCCAGAGTGAGCATCTCTTTACTCCCCCAGTATTTCCTCATTGAGATGTCCTGGGAGGAAACCAGTACACATCTCTACCTTTCTCTGTGATCATAGAATAAGGATGTGGTCAGCTGGCTGTGTCTGTTGAGCTCCTCACCATGGTGGTTGAGATACAGTACCATTGTTTGTCTTTTCAGGTGGTAAAGAGACTACCATGGTTGTATGATAGACTAACATTGTTTTTTCACCTTGAGCAGTGACTGGGGGATGCCAGTCTGAGTGGACAGTATCCAGTCATCATCAATACAAGTATCACAGGCTTTAAAAGCACTGGTTTAGAGTAGAGAAGTATTCCTCACACTGTCGTACAAAAGTCAAAACCATTTAAAACATTTTACAATTTCTCCTTTGATTTATCTGATTTTTTTTTACTCTTGACCTTATGTGGGCTTCTAAACTCATAGTGGACAATAGGGATGTAACAGTACCTTCAATTTCACAATATCGCGAGAACAAAAGTGTCCTAACACTAACCCTAGCCCTAACCGCCGTGGACCTGGATGGTAACAACTGATAGGTCTTCTAGGCAAAACTGTAGTTTTGATACAGCCATGGAGGAGTAGGGTGAAGGGAAATGAGAACTACAGCAATCTTTGTGCGGTGCTCGCTCCATCCTCAGATCTACAGTGAACCTGGCAGACGCTGGTGTTGGAGACGAGGGAGCACAGAGCAGGGGAGAGATGAATCCCTTGAAACTGTGGATGCTACAGCGTCTTTCAGATCTGCTGTGTGGAAGCATTTCAGTTTCCTTGTGTTGTGAAATGAGAGAGGGAAAAAGGTAGGTTCCTGGTTAGGTTACTGGTTTTATTCAGGAATCTGCAGATCTCTTTTCAGTTATTATGTCCCAATGTGACAATATTTATTTATCATACTTTCAGACTCTTTAACACATATCAAGCATCCCAGCCATTACAAGGCGCATACACTCATCCTTGTGCTCTCATATAGTCTCTGATCACAAGACACTGCTCTTCCAGGTACCCTTCTTCTCTCCTGACCCAAAACCCTTGACTCCTGCCCCCGAAAATAATTTGTCCTCCTCGTTCCTGTCAAGCTTTTAATACCTCAAGCACAGTTTAAGTATCCATTAACACCAGTACCTCACTGTACAGCAGTTTGTTGTTGTTTTTATTATCCCTTTGTTTCTATACCTTAGATATTAAGATTTGAAAAATAATAATCTCAATGCTTCTCTTGAATACCTGATGTCCATTTATCAGTGTACAGTCAGCAAAGTAAGAAACTCAGCTGAACAGCGTCATAATCCCAGAATCCCCCTGTAAACCACTTATCTCTAAGCTCTCTTTTTTTATCCACAAAATATTTCTTTTAAGAACAATGATAATGAAAACATTCAATCTGGCTTTCAGTATTTTCAAAGCACTGAGGCTGCTCTGGTCAACATCTGCAACGACTTATTTCTTGCCATTGATGCAGGCTTGTATTCCATTTTAAATCTCCTGGATCTCATCTTAGCCTTTGACAGAGCGGAATTGTTTAAATCTAATTTCTGTTCAACAAGTCCTTCTCTGTTATGCTTGAAAATGCCATCTCCCCTCATTCTCTTCTCTTTATAACATGCCCTCTTTAACTTGCTTACTGGGGAATGAGGCAGGCACCTGGCTGAGCTCATCCATGGTAACAGCGCACTAGGTAGAGTCTCTTCTTCCTCCTCCCCAGAGTGACAGGAGAGGAAACTTGTTCTCCTGGCATCCCAAACTTCCTTGAGTTCTGGTCATGTGCTGTGACCCCAGCCACCCATCTAGTGGAGATGTGCTGGAGATTGGCCGAGCTATGGCTTCGGCAAACGTCTGTCAGGGTGCAGTGGGGGCAGGGGGTGCCACTTTCCTGAGGAGACACAGATGTAGCACTTCACCCCCTCCGGAGAACCTGGTGAATTGTTTCCACAACTATAACCACCTCTGCTGCTCCAACATTCATCAACTGTCTATTAAGTCTATTAACACTTTTTCCTTCATTCCTGCCTCATTTGTTGTTGTTGATGGAGATGAATCTTTTCTCTCTCTGAGACCTCAGCCTCTCTCTTTCCGTTGCTGCTTTTAAAAGTGTTGAGACAAGCTCATGTGATTGGTCATTACTGAAGCTCGATTCAACTCCCCCTGCTGGTTCTGTATTCCTGCTAATGATGTATTCAGCCTAGATGCACCCTGTTGGGCGTGGTTTTGTGCCATGCTGCTCACACCTATTTGTATTTGCGCCCAGAACTTTTGTGTGCAATTGCACCCTATTTCAGGAAAATAGAGCACGGTGTGTCTGAGCATGTGGGTGCACCTGCATGTACCTCATTACATACTTTATGTTACACTGCATTGTTTCTTTATTAGGAGCTATGTGATTGCACATTGCACTGTCATGTGTTGAACTTGGCTGTGTCTTCAGGCCAGTATCTGGTATCCACACAGCTTTGATCACAGATGGCTGAAAAGCTTGTCTATCACTAACACAGCCAGTCTGAGCTGGAATACCTGAGCAGAGCCTGATTCAAGGTTGGTGAAACTCAAAGGGAGAATAATTGGCCCTCAGATTGCAATGATATTAATGATACAATTAGAGCAGCCCTTTGGTTTCCTCTGTGGCAGAAACAGGTAGTGATAGGTGATACCGAGGGACTTCACTAGTGTCAGTCTGATCCTTCTGATGCTGTGCTGATCCCACAAAAGTGGGAGGCTGGCACACACTTGCTCAGGCTCATTTCCCATGGTGCACGCTGCCTTTGAGTGCTGACCTTGGTTGGAGGCTCCCTTGTGGTGAGAGAAGAGATGGAATACATGTTTGAAAGATCAAAACAGTCCAGGCTCACCTGTCTCCACAAACACTGGCACACAGTTTTCAGAGCCCATGCTCATTATAGAAGATGATCAGCCCAGCTCCAAGACACAGGTGAGCACTGGGGAAAAAATGACACAGTTTACTAGCACTGATATCTACTGTACATAAACTCTGTACAGATGGCATGTTCAGCGCAGAGAATTAAAAAAAAAAAAAAGATAAATGTTCATCTTACATCTTTAACTTGAAGATATCACAGAGAAAAAAACAACAGATACTGAAGCAGTTGTGACCAGCATACACTGTGTCCTCTCCTAAAAAATAGTTGGAATGTTTATCTTTAAGTTAATTGTCATTGATTGGTTAGGTTTTTTAAATGGCTTATCAGCTAATTTCTTTCTAAACTGCATGAGGAACATCCTTTCACAAGCTCTCTCAGAGGCACAGATATGATGAGGCATACTATGTATCTAACACATGGAAAATTAAATTGAAATGTTACACCACAAAAACAAACAAACAAACAAGTTGCATTTTATACAATTTACAAAACACTACATCACATACATAATGAGTATCTACTGTATTCAAAATTACATACTAAAAACTAAAATAACAGGTACTGTAGCGACATCTGGCATCAACCTGACGTCAGCCTGGCACCTATTATCAGACTATCACACAATTCATAGAAAAAGACATGAATGTGCTCCCAGAACTGCACCAAGGTAAAAGTACGGTCACTGAGAATTACGACCTGAACCCCCATCCTCTCTTCTGCCTCCCCAACATTCTGTGATAAGAAGCAGATACAGAACTCCTCCTCCCAAGCCAGGGTCAAAGGTCATATGGCCCATTCAGGAGAATAATTCTAATGAACCCCAGTTCATCAGGAACTTGTGAATAAACACTCTTCAAATCTTCGTTCTATTGCAACAAACTTTGTCTCTGCATCAAACATTCAACTGTTACTTTATCAAGAAAGTAACCTGAAAAAGAACTATGCAGATTGGACTCTGCCAGATGTACAAACCTAAGGTCCTGTCTCTTCCATTGTTTATCTTTCTCTGCACCAGAGATCTGCTCGTAAATTATGTCACATTCCAGAATCATCTTGCACACAATCCTCTAATGTTTGAAAATATATGAAATAATTGTCTGACCATTTTGTAAAGCACACCTTTTTATTGATCAAATGCTTGTAAGTAATTCGGTCAAATCAGAATTTTCTACGATGTTGCTAAGCTAACATAATAATGTGAGTAATTAATTCAAACATCTACCATGGAACCATATTGCCATCTAAATGATTATTCTTCATGTCTTGTAATGCCACTCATTTATTACTAATGATGAACACAATTTATTATTTTGCAGTTAATCAGTTTAATTGTCTTAAGATTTGCAAGTATTGTGTTTTGATTCATGTTTGTATTAATGCATTGTCTTTCTGTAAGTATTACCGAGTTATATCTCCTCTTGTACAATGTCTTAATTGATCATGGTGGAAGGCGAATATGCAATATACGCATAAGTATTTCAGATTAATAATTTAGAGTTTATTAAGAGATCATATTTCGTTCTGAGACAAAGACAATGAGGACAACGAACCATGATTGGCTGAGACTACCTCACTCCGCCTGTAAACCTGATACTATCCTCAAGAGAATAAAAACTCTGGTGCGCAAAAGACAACGCCTTTGGTTGAAATCAGCTCCAAGCTACATAGCCACTGGCCATGCACTTTAATTTTCTATGTTCCTTTGTTCTCTTTCCACCACGTGCTCCGCAAGTAACTTTAACTTTTTCTTTTATCTATACTTGCAAGTGACTTTCTCTATTTCCTTAAGCCAATCAACGTCAAGTTAAGCCAAAGGAACAAAAAGTATCTGCCCACAGATACACGACCGCCTGCAAAGAAACCTGCAAGAAACTCAGTTTACCAAGACAGAAGGTCTGTGAGTAAACTCAACTAAACCTGAACCGCTGAGACACTGGCAGAATCTGTCACCGTGTTAACCAGAAACACTGCCTCCAGGAGAATCCAGTTACAGACTAAACGTCTAAACTTCATTTTACCTGCTGTTTGTTCATCATGCTTGTTTGATGATCCTTAGACTTCTATTTTATTTTTATTTCACACGTTTTCACTCTGTATCTATATTCACTTCAGTAATCAATAAATTGTAAATACACGTGTAGACCCAGCAGTTTTGTGTGTTTCTTTGCAATAGTGAGCCAGATCCCTTGATCGAGAAATCATGATCCTAGATATCAGACTGATTAAAATTTACGGTGTGGATATTAGTGCAGAATATTGATATCAAAATTAATATCCCCGATTTCCATCCCAAACTGGATGGTGGTGCCCCATTCAACGAGGGTAAATTGGATTTTTCAATTTTTATTTTGTGCATTTATGCAGCAGTACTAAATACAAGTCATCTTGTTTGAATGAACTTTATTGGAATTGACGATGGACAAAACCAACCAGGGGTTTCCACACTGTTACCATGATATTGATACAGTATGAGCATAAAAGTCATAAGTTCTGGTGATAGAACAGGAGACATGTAGTGAGAGTAAACACAACGTAGCAGATGAATAAAAATATGCAGTGTCTGCTCATCTTAAAGTATCAGTTAGGAGGTTACACACAGAATAATCAGAAATTGTTCATGTGTCTGTGGATAATGGTGTTAGCACAATGAAATAGAGTTACTGTATCTGTAGCATTAATTTACCCTTACTGCCTCATCACATGATGAAAATTATTGACAACAGTAAAAGCATATATGATGTTCAGTGTGATGGATTACTGAACTCGAGGAAGTCTCATGTCTCTGCAATTTGATTTTCATTGTGTACTAAAGGAAATGGAAGGTAGTAAAACATCTCTTTACAATAATACACCATCATTCGAAAAAGGAAGAGAAACATAACACTTGCTTGGCTTCACTAATACAGGAACAGACAGCAGTAAAATCTTGCTCGACCAAAAGTTGCCTGTAATGCAACATATCTCAGGTGGGCCTGCTCTGGTTCCAAACTTCGCCTGAGAGTCCTCCAGCAATAATTTGAAATTCAGAGTAAAGAAACTTGATGCATTTATTTATTCAGCCATGTTTACTCAAATTCATTTTTCCTCCAGGACACAGGTGCAGCATCTATGTGTCTCCTCAGCATGGATGGTTACCTGAGGGAGGTGTGCTGTGTTGTAGCAAAGCTTCTTTTAAAGCTCCAGCCCTTGTTCTCATCAGTAGCATGTGTGGGGCCTTTGCTGGGACCACTGCTGAGGAGACTTCACAATATCTTCCTGTGGCAATAGAGAGGCTTTCTTATTTATTTTGGATGATACAGTCACACACCATGAAAGACCCCTTCAGCCCAGATGGATATGCCAGGTATAGAGGCAAGAGAGGTTGTAGGATTTCAGGAAAGAGGGGAAAGGTGGGAGGACTGGATCAGAAATAGTGAGTTATAAGTTACATGGTAGTTGTTAAGTTGTGAATCTCAACTATGCAAAAAATGGGTGTGAGGATGCCAAGCAAAAATGAAAAATCTCCTACATCTAAACTCTACTTCTCCCTCAATCTGCTCTCCAAATCTCACTCCTGGCTGAGCTGATTTGAATTAAATCAGTTCCTAGATCTCTCTGTAGAGAATAATCTACGTTCAGCTCAAGCTCTGGGTCAATAGCATAGCCACTGTGAAGCACGAGGCACCACTGAGACAGAAGGAAATTTGATTCATGGCCTAGTAATATAAATCTAGAGAAATCTCTGTCAAAGAACCATGGTCAGAATAATTGTTTGCAATGGGAAATCTCGGTGGAGTCCTCAGAGCTCGTTCCCAGGCTTTTGAAGTGAGCGCTGACATTGGAGAAACTCAAGGGCGGGAGGGAATGAGGGGCCTCTCAAATGAAGAAAGATGGAGCTGCGTTCACCTCTGAAATTATAAGCAGTGCTTTCAAGAAGCCGTCGAGTTTGTGAGAGTAAACTGAGGTGTAGGAGGAGGAAGGGGAGGGGGTCCTTAAGCGAAGGAAGACCTGAATATCTGCACTTGAGGAGTTCATTAAAAATTAAACAAGTTGTGTTTGCTAGGCAGGTGAGTGAGGTGGTCTGAACTGGATGATGATGGATTCAGCAGAGGACCTTCAGTACAGTGGCATAACAAAACAGAGCTGGGAGCCAAAGAGAGAAACTTTCCTCCATTATAAACCACAATGACAAAAAGGAAGAAATATTATTATATAAGAAATATATATTATTATCAAATGCTTTGATGCCCAAGGTTCCTCCACAGCATGCAACATATAATGTGTGATGCTGATGCCTTGCTGTGGTCAGGAGCCTGCTCTGGGTCCCTGTGCATTCTGAGAGAACAATTGGAAGGCTGATTAGGACTGAACTGGCCACCAGCACCACTGTTCTTTCCTGTTTCTCTCTTTAACTAGTTCTACTATGTACCCATGGCCCAGGACTCAATGATGCAGTAACAAACCTGTCTCCCATTCAGGCTGAGAAATACTTCCAAACTCCTTTTAGAAATGGTTTATTTACTACATGAAGTTGTAAACTGTAACATAAAATATTTACCACACAGTCTATTATTACCTGGCTCTAATACAGAACAACTTGTTTCAAGAATCTCAAGTGTTATTTTCAGATAGGATAAACTTTTATTGTCCACTTCATGATCTGTGCAGTGGACAACACTCTCTGACAGCTAACAACAAAAGAGCCTCCACAGACTGCATCTTATTTCAAGACATTGACACTCATCTCTCAGAAACAGAAAATGGGCTGTATAATTTTTCTTTCAGATACTTCTGTATTTCTGTAATATAGGTTTACTTATAGGTTTACTTAATTGTTTTTGGGTTCATTTACTAAAACCTTTTGATAGCATTCCAATTAAGTATGTTCAACCACAAATGTTTGAAGGAATACATTTTGGAAAATGCAGCTTGTTTCTTTGTCAGAGTAAGATGATAAGATGGATGTGAGTGTCACAGCTGTGTCACAGAGCTGAAGTCACACTGTAGGTAGCTTGACTGGACTGGAAGACTGGAAGCAGGGAGAAACAACTAGCCTAGCCCTGTCCAAAGTTCACAAATACACATCCATTGTCTTCTTTTCTTAATGTCAGGTGTTTGCAAATGTAAAGTGAGTTCAGCTCTGATTCACATTTTCATACTTCAGTTTCTTCCTCCAACAACTCCAACAGTTAGTGGCAGCATGAGCACTTCCTGTCTGAGTTCAGAGTGGGAGATGACACAGCTGATCACACATGTGTTCTGGACAAAGAAATAATTTTTCATATTTACAATGTGTGAGGTTAAGATTGCACAGAGGTGATTTTCACATATCATCTGACCATCAGAGAGCGTCAGCATTAATCTCTCACTTACTGGGGGATTTCCCATGATGCACTGAGCTCCTCTGTCTTTCTCTATCAGTATGGACTCATATCCTATAAATACATGTTACTAACTTGACATCTTCCCTTTCCTGTAGTTTTGCACTCTTCCGTCTCTCTCTCCTCTTGTCACTTCTGGCAGGTATTCCTCCTCTGGAGCTGTAGAGTCTGCTCTGTGATGACAAGTCTCCTGCTGCTCCTTCTAGTCTTACTGCTACTACTATTATTACTATTATAATTGTCATTACCATTATTGCTATTATTCCTAATTTTGATGCCACTTTACATCTCTATATGGCATCTGCATTATGCTATGTTCTTCTTGTGAGTTTCTGAGTGTGGTCCTGCTCGAGGTTTCCGCCTGGAAGTTTTTCCTCTCCACTGTCACCTAGTGCTGATCATGGTGGAATAGTTGGGTTTCTCTCTGTAAATATAATAATATAAAGAGTACCTGCTCTGTATGAATAGTGCCCTGTGATAAATTCTGCTGTGATTTGGCAATCTATAAATAAAAGTGACATGCAGACATCTTAGCAGCAGCAATGTATCTTTCCTAAATCTACTCTTATTGTAGTATGCATTTACAGAAAATACATGGTAGGACATGAGATATTACTCGGATTCAATTCTATACTTATACATCTGCACATATAAATAACCAAAAAAGTATAAATGAGTTAAAGAAAATGCTCACACTCACTCAAATCTTCACCTAAGGAAAACAGAACATTTTGAATGATAGAGGCTTCTGTCTTAGTTTCACCTTATTTCAGATTTTGAATTAATATGAGTACACATTACTTTAAAAAAAACAACAACAACATTATGACTCCTTCAGTAAGTATAAATACTACTAATATTTTTAATCAACACAGTAAGGAAAGATTTTCAGTGAATGCACAGAATCAGAAAACAGTGGATACATTTGAAAGGTTCACTGATGATGCACGTGACTAAAACATGATGAATGTTTAAATGATTACGTTCAGGGAACTCAGAGCATATGATTAAGGTTAGGGGAGATTGTGGTGATGATTAAATATAAAGAGTTGAGAGCTACTGAAGATACCTGGTGCAAAGTCAGTTGGGACTGGATGTGTTGCTCTCTAAATATGAACAAGTAATGTAATAATTTAAGAAAAATAAAAGGCGGATTCTACAGTGTTGTTGGGAGGCAGAAATCACAGCACTGGGACAAGGAACCTGTCCATGTGTTTTTTATAATGATTGCTGAAATATTAATGGAATCAAGACTGAGTGAGGTAGGAGACTGAATGTGTTGACTTTTTCTATATTTATCTAAAACAACAATTTTCCCTGAACTTTAATTAAAGTGTTTAAGTACCTAAACCTCATCACACATACACAGCCATCTCTATAGTAGTGTTTCACACAGGGATGTAGTCACTGAACAGGCAGACAGTTATTTGTCTCTCTGCACTTCTTTGCTCTGTCTGCAGCTGTAGTACAGATTCATGAGCACGATAATACCAAACCTATCAACCATATTGTGATGACAGGACTCCAGCGTCACAGAGCTATGAAATCACTGTGGTTTGCCAAGAAATAGTTCCAACACATAATGCCCTCTAAAACCAGCCAGTGGTGTTTTTAAATGTCTGTTTGTGTACAGATTACAGTCAGCTATGTTAATTAGTGAGCTTTAGAGGTGAGGTGCTCGTAGGTGTGTTTTTGAACTACAGACAGAGCCAAACTTAACCACTGCTTCCAGGCCTTATGTTAAGCTAGGTTAACCACATGATATCCAGCTTCTCATCTCACTCTCAGACAGACAGAAAATATGTTTATGTCCTGAAATGGTGATGAACATGAAGTGCATGCAAATGCCCTGACTGGAGGTAGATGGAGAGAACAATATCCAGTGGTTACACTCTCCGCTGTTGTTAGTGAAGCTGAACTCTAAAAGCCATCTGCACAAGTTTCTCCTTCTCCTGATTTACAGTTTCTTCAAAACCCTGCAGGGGTGAACACCAGACAGTTTATCTCATTGAAGTGCTCCAAAGTTCCATTTCAAAGATGCGTCTTCACACCCCTCTTGGTGGCATCGTTGTTTCTTATGTGGTCCCATTCTTCTGGAAAATGCAAATGAGTGTAATTTCAAATGACAACGAAAGTAAACTTCTTTTCTGAGTTGTGTGCACCAGTTCCCTGTGGGGGACAGCGAGCTGAAAAAAACCCTGCTCTAATTCTGTCATTGTCAAACTTTGACATAAGCGATTGTTCAGTTGCCTTTGTTGAGTGATACAATGGGTAACAGGGTCCCAATTCCTCCATGTTAATTTTTTAAAAGAAAGCACAAGACATGTATTCCTTGAAGACATGTTTGCCGCTGCTTATGCTAAATATTATAACATTCAGGCAGTGATGTCTTTTGTTTTGTGCCTTTTATCTCCCCTTATCCACAGGAGGCCTTTACCTTCGCCACGGAGTCTCATAACAGCATCTCAGAAATGATTTAAGTAGCCCTTTTTAAAAAAACACAAAGACAAGTCAGAAGAATTCAGATTCAAGATCAAAGTGCGCAGTTTCTCTGCAGCAAGGGCAAAGGCTGACTTCCTCCAACTTCCTCTGTGACAGTACATGATGATCAAGTACACTGTTTTGTTAAAAGGATCCTGTCCTGGATTCCCAGCACCTCCCAACAATACATATGTCTGCATATTTACCAGCATGTGTGTGAACAGCAAATTAGGTATCAAGTTGAATGATGCTCTCTGATGACTGTAGACACACAATGAGTACATTGTGTTCTGCCACAGCACTACAGCAGCTCCGTCACTGTGAACATGTAAATACAATATCAACAGTGACCATTTGCTTCCATAACCTTTGTTTTAAATTAATGTGGGCTTGACTTCTGACTTGAGGCCAGGTGAGGAATGTACACACTGTCACACTACATGGATTTATGGAGTCAGGCTATTATAGACGGAAAAGTTTCTCAGACGTTTAGTTTCTCTTTTTCCTTTTTTTTCTTCCCCTGTCACATAAATCTGGGGAGAAATCTGGGGGAGAAATCTAACAGAGAATAATAATTTCATCAGCACTCCTGACTGACAAGCATCATTATGGATAAAATTATCTTGGTAATTATCCTGCCCAAAGGAGATTTATATCCCTTTGTGAGGGCTGAGAGGGAAAGCATGGGATGTGGTTCCATCCTTTGTTAAAATAGCGCCCTAATGAGCACAGCCGCTCCTCCCGCTGCACAGGAGCCTCGCCTGGCCTGACCACCCAGTGCGCTCTGCTTTTGTTCTGCACCAGTGAGGAGAAGAGAACTGCTGCTCACGAATACACCGTGGCCACACAGTACGGCATACCATCTGCAATTATCTCCATGTGAGAGGGAAACGTAGCTACACTGATGTCACATATCCACATTACTGTCAGCTAGCTTAGCAAGAATGTGATGTTGATGGTGAAACTATCATTTGAGGTTACTGGAAATATCCAAGGTGTCTTACCTGAAGTTCCTAAAGTTTCATGACCCCAAACACAATATTTAACAAAAACCAATTAATCAATTTTTATACCAATACCTGCCCTTTGAGAATGTGCTCAGTCTTATGAATGTTAGGAGGCCAATGAAAAAACACAGTTATAGTGTGGGGATGGGTTGGTTTCGGTTGCAAGTTCACGTTCAATTGATAAATTTCATAGTGAATATAGTGTATTGAATGAATGCCTTTGATTTAAAGAAAAGCCAATTTTCCATGTATTCATCCAGTGACATTTTCTTTAAGAGACATTGTTTCCTTAGTTTCATTGTGGTTGTCTTTGTTTGTGGGATTAGATTTTTCATACATGTCAGTATCGCCACAAGAAAGAACATTTCTGTACCAGGATCAAGAACTTCTAAAACAAAAATTACTCAATTACAGACGAATGCTTAGGATGGAGATGTTTTACAGTGTCAGTGTTCTCCTAATGCTGACAGTGCTGAACAGTGTAACACTGGTCAACTCAGACACTGATGAACAGAAATTCAACCCAGAAGATACACAATAAATACACATGGATGTGGCAGCAAATTTAACTAAGAAAAGCACTAATACACTGTTAAGAAATGGTGAAGTAATTGTCTTGTGTAGAAAACTACAAACTGCAGCATCACTCTCATACACTTTTTACAGTATGGAATCGCTCTGCTCAGTATTTATTACCACTGACATCACAAACTATTTCTGAGCTGAATGCAGGGCAACTACAGACAGGTGACCAGTTTTAAGTTATAGTTGCCCAGAATTCAGGTCAGACATAAAAAACAACATAAAGTGTCTAAGTAAGGTGTTTTGTTGAGCCTCCAGAGCAGGCTCAACAGGAAGGCTTGATGACACATCCAGAATCCCAAACCTAAAGCAGGGATGACTCATTGAGATTCTCCATCCATCTCTGCCCATCAGCTGTCTTTAAAGAGAATGCTGGTGAGAACAGGAAGCTTTATCTTATCAGTTTGCATTCAACACAGTGTATGGTATATGAGATATTCTCTTTTCAAACATGCCTGAACTTTTTAACAGCCAGTGACAAGAATATTAAATGTACTAACCTAACTGATCATCCACCTCTACAGAAAAACTTGATGTAAAGAACTGAACTGCTATCAGTGGTTGGTGAAAAGACAAAGCCTAACAGCCTGAGTCTAATGAACAGCTGTGTAGCTCTCATTAAGAGTGTGGAGCAACCTTAATGAGCTTCTTCATTAAGAGCCATTTAGAAAGGAAAAGTCTGTAGACAGCCAGACTCAACACCAGGAGCACCAGGCAGGCTATCCCGTCAGGGAAAACCATTACAGATACACACAGAATGTATATCAGGACACAGTGCATGTTAGACTCAACAGAACAGTCCCTAATTCATGGGTTACTCCTCAATAATATCACTCACACTTGACTCAACCAGTAGTTTCAATGATCAGATATCAGCTGGTCTGTGATCATGTCTGACCACAAAATGAATTCATCTGAATGCTGCAGTGTCTCTAAGAGAGGATCTATCTGTCTATCTGAGCTGATTAGCTGCAAGGCATGTCTTTAGTTAAGTTTGGAGTTTAATCTGAAGGAAACACTGAATATCAAATATACTGGCAGTGATGTTCAAAAGAACATACCAGCAGTGCAGACATTGTGGTGGAAAATTAGTGCTCAATGTTCACCTTGCAACATACATTCACACATACCAGTATCATTTGTATGTTCATTATACTTAGCCTTATATAATCTTAAATTGCTGCACAACTGGGTCTAGTCACATTACTTTTAGTTTGGACAGTTCTAATCCAGCACAAGGGGTTTGTGTGTTCAGGACGGCCCATGACCTTGTGCAAAACTCATCAGTCTTGGTTGACAGGTCAATGAGACCTAGTGTGTTGATACAAAGTGCTGTTTACCAGAAATATTCTCAAACATGAGCCAAAAACCATTATGCTACTAGCCTTTAGAAAGCACCTAACTGTGCCAGGAACACTGAGCAAATATCTTGTTGTTCACAGATATCCAAGCCATATTTGGTAATGATTTGAGCATCAGACCGGGACACTGAGTATGGTCAGGTTCATTAGAAATACATGATGTCATTAGTGGATCAAATTGTATTAGGATGATACTACAGAGGGATCAAATGGCTATGGGAGGGATAAGATAGTTCCACCCAGTAGTATAAAAACTAAACTTTCAGGGTGTTGTCCCTCAGTCTAACTTTTCTGCCGAAAAGTGACTCCTTGATCTTTTGAATAAATAAAAGATCTTGTGAAGACCCTCATCCTTTGTTGTTATTTTTGAAATCCACAACAGTATTATTAATATAATGTACAAATCAATAGTAAACACTTGATAATAATAATTATTAAGTGCAAGGGTCAGTGAGACAGAAAGGAACTGTGTTGGTTAGCCACATGACTAGAAAATACACAATTTTAACTCTAATAACATTTTTCATTTGGCAATGAATAATGACAAAATTTTAATAACAGTAATATAATGCTGAATAAGAACTGTTTGAATAGTATGGAATTGAACTTTGGACTGTGGATGTTCCAAGCATGGAGGCTCATTCACTACAGTGAAGGCTACTTACCATGGATACACCATTTTAAGAGAGCTGGATACCATGTTTCAAGATGGTGCCCATTACAGTGAAAGTTTCTCATTTGATCCATTCACTGCACACATGAACAGAATTAAATAATTTACTGATCAGGCTCTGATTTTAGCTCATGTGGTTGTTTGTGGTACGAAGCTGTCCAGCCAAAGAGGCAGAAAAGGTCCAAATCATCATGCGCCCTGTACAGCACTTCACCAGGATGATGTTTTCATGTTGGTATGGAGAGCCTTTTTTACACCAGGCGTAGAGCTGCATGTTCCTCACACAGTTCAACCTTAGTTTCATCAAACCACAGAACTTTTCCCAGCAGTGCTGTGGAGAGTCAGGATGCTCTTTGGCAAGCTTCAGGTGCAGTGATGTTATTTTAGGTGAGCAGCAGCTTCTGTAGTTTTAGTTGGAGATTGGTATTTCTCTTGTATTTCTTGTGGTCTGGCTGTATTTTGAAAATCCACCCTCCCTCATGTTCATTGTGGTTTTTGTGACTTCCTGTTTTATTTTGCAATTATTTGACCTGGTTTGTTGCTGGTGTTTTACTTCCTGTCATTATTCTGTTTCCCTTTTTTCAGCCACATCTGTGTCTTATTTGTAGTTATCTCCTGTGTATTTATAGTCCCGCCTCTGTGTCAGAGTCAGATTTTTTTTTTCTCATGCTGTGTGTGTACTGTTTTTTGTAAAACCATGGCTGTCAACAAAGCCAGGGAGACTTATCATATGTTCTCTGCAATCTTAATTTGTAATATGAGATGTAAGTACACAAAATATATGTGATAATTATTAGGGTACTTGGATTATAGTCAACATGTGGGTCACAGTTACGAAAATGACCTGTTACTCACTGTTTATGATGTTCTGCCTATCCCACTGATACGTGTTAAGTATTTACTTCACTTTAACAAAAATTTCAGCTGCAGTCTCAGCAAGTGCACCTGGCAAAAAGTCAGGATAAAATATAAAATCTCTCTAGAAAGTGGTCTGCATTGATAGTTCCCACCATTAGTACTGTATATAGCAGTATGTATTATATGCATTATATTGTCTTTCAGGAAAAGAAAATAAACATGATTTTTTTTGAGACGGTCTCCACTGCAGAGTCAGCCTCTCTCAGTCAACAGGATGGGAACACAGAGGAAACCACAAACCTAACCTGCTTGGAGCAGTTTAGAGACGCAGCGTTAATTAACATGGCAGCAGACCCTGAGTAGAACCTAGCCACCTTTTGTAGTACGGGTTCACTGGGAAGTTACACCTGACATCACTAGGTTACTCCTGAAGTTACTCTGATATGTCAGTAACCTTGCTGCGTATTACAGGCCTTGCATTAACAGTTACTATAGCAGCTCAGAGGCTGCTATAGTAACTATTAATGCTATGGCTTAAGTAGTCGCACAGTGTGACAGAGCACAAAAATGTCTACAATTGAAGGTATAAATTGTGTGTGAGGAGTGAAAGATGTGGGCAGGAGAAGAGCAGAAGCACAAATGTTTCAGAAAAAGCTGAGGGACTTTCCAATGCACACTCATTATAAACTCAAAAATTGCCAGAAATGAGCATGAAATATAAACTGTGATTATTCAAAAAATATGCAAGACATCAAAAAGTTGAATGTAAGCTTAATAGCTGAAATTGTTTAAATGAAGTTTCTAGGTAAAAGTATGCTGAGTTTAGTTTAAGTTTAAAGTTTTAAAAGTGTGAATGCTGACTCGACTTTTTAAACTAACTAATAATAATAATAAATGTATAGTTGACATGTTTGTATTCATCTTGATATCCTAAATCATAGAAAAGCTCCTCCTCCACCCATCACTTCCTCCAGAACCCATGAAAATTGGTTGGTCGCGACTGTATTATGTTCCAGTTCAGCAAAAATTAACCAATTACTGGTATTATAGTTTTGTCCATTATTGTGCTGTTTGCCCATCCAGTTGATACAATTTATCTATCTGGGGTTCACGCCAAACAAATTACCTCCAACCCATCATTACTACAATCAGATCTGAGCAGTTTCCCCTGCCTGGGTGCTGGTCTGATTTCTTATTTTCTTGCTGCCTTTGGGCTACAGAGATGTGAATAGGGTCAAATATTGTCCCATTGAACAAGTTAATCACATTGTATCTACAGTTTATGCCACAGGTTGCAGCAAAAATGCTCCCACTTATCAATTCTCTCAGTTGGGGGTCACCTTGCAAGACCTGATTATATGCTGCCAAATTTATTGCACCCCACTGTACCTATGCAATTCAATGCACTCAGCATTCTGCTGCCATTGATTGGCTGCATGTGACAGTGCTGCAAGTAATGTGTAAGACACTGCTACTGATCAATAAAAAAATGTATGTTCCTTGAACCTAGGAGGCATTCTGTAATGAAATCAATAGCTGTACGTGGCTTCTGGCATTAAGATCATTGGCTAGGCTGTTATTTAGTCATTGTTGTCCTACACCAGCAGCAAAACCTGGCTACCAGAAGAAATCAATGGCAGCGTATCACAGCCAGCATCCCAATTACTGGCAGGGCTGGTGAGAAATCAATGCAGCTTTTTGCCATTACTACTCCTTGTGGGAAATCACAGGCCATTATTTTACTTAGGGAATCTACTGCACAAAGGATGATGCCTGGCTGCTGATATGTTAGATCCATTTGTGGCACTTAGCTTCCATTTCATGATATGTGATGATAATGTATTGATCATTGGTAGCTCCTGACAAAAATGAACCATTTTCAACTGGTAAACTGGTTATTGCTATTATTATCATGGAGGTCCATACTTTGCAGACAGTCACAAACTTTCTGTTTGACATACTGTTTGTGTGAGTGTATATAAAATTATGCATAAAAATTAATTTAGAGGTTCTATTTGAACAACAGCAACAACAACAACAACAGTAATAATAATAATAAATAATAATAATTGAGTTACTCTTAAACAGAATTGTGTGTAAGTTGTAAATTGCATTATGCAAGAAATATTATACATTGTTTTGTGGTCTAAATTTAATTATTTTTGGATTAATGAAACATCAAGGGATCCAAGGGAAATTATCACTGTGCAGCAAAGTTAAGCCTGCATTTTGTAAACATCAGTGACAGGTTGTACGCAGCTTCGCAGAGACGATGTCTGTTTGGATGTTATTAATTTAACATTAAGACATTGGCAGTGAATCCTATGGGCTCTGGGGGTTGCACAGTGGCTCTAACCTGTTCCAGTGCTGGGTCTGCAACAATGTTTAGGTGGATGGTTCGTGTCAAAGTAACACTGACATGAATGTCAGGATCCAAGGTTTTCCAGCAGAACATTGGATTGTAACAAGATTATCAATGTTATTCACCTCACCTGAAATAATGATGATATAACCCTAACCCTAGCCCTGAAGTAATAATGAGATTGCTCTCTCTTAGGTGGTTTTTGGTTGTGGCCACTCTGACATGGCTTTCACCATCCCACATTAACTGTACAGAGAACTGGAACTGGTGTGTCAATTTAAGGCCACACTGGACCAAGTGTGTTAAGATCTGCTCAAGATATTTTAGGTGAGTGGCAAAGTCAGGGGCAGACACAATGACATCACCCAAATAAACTGAAAGTCTTTTGTCAAGTCAAGTCTAAAGTGACCCAATTCATGATCCTTGAGCCTTACTCAAGTCCATACTTCTTCTAATCCTATAATAATCCTACGTCTCATCCTAAATACAAATCCTTACCCAAAACTAATATAAATCTTGACCTGACCTAATAAATATGCATCAACAAGCCGGTCAGGAGTTGTAATAAAGAGTAAAGGGTTACACCTATCGCACACAACTTGGTAAAACACAGGTCAAATGCAAAGGTATGATATTAAATGTCAGAAACTCACCAGTGGTCACCCACAAGTCACTGGTAGGCTTAGTAAATGCTTTCGTGGCCAATCAGAAGACAGATGCAGGTGTCTGGTTTTGTGTGTGTGCTGGCCCTATAGGTGTGGTGCAGCTCCTTTCTCATCTGTTCCACATTCACTAATCCACTGCTGTGGGAAAAGCAATATATAGCAATATACCTATTGATGCCAAAAATGAGCAGCATGCAGTTCTACAGAAAGTTGATGCAGAGAGACTGGAAACCTTCCTTGCAGAAAAACAACCTGAATTTATCTTGATCGGACCTCATGCAAGTCATGTAAGTCAGTCAAGTGTGGTTGCGACAGATATGGACAGTAAGTCACTCTCCCCTGATAGACTCACCCTCCCCAGACAATGGGACTCTGTCTGTCTTTGCCGTAATCAGCTGCATGTTTTCATGCTAAAGGAGCTATACCTCACCAGAGTATTTAATTACTGGTACTTACTGGTACTTCATATCATCTTGATTTGGATCTTAATGGTGGTCATTTATATTAAAAAGGTTGTATATTTAGTTTTTCAGTCAACTTTAATTAAATAAAATGTAACTTCTCAATTACAAATTTATGGCTAGTGAAAATACTGATTGGTTGGTGACTTGGGAAAACCTCTATGACAGTGTCTGGATTCAAGTAGGTGACATAATCATAAACATGGATGAAGCACAATCAAGATCTGTGTGGAGATTTGGAAGAGTCCCAGAGACTGTGTTGGACAAAGATGGAGGGTCCAGACATCTAGGAGATAAAAATCTGTATCTGTCTATAAATGTATCTGTGGTAAGTACAAGGGGGGAAGGTAAAACAGTAAAGTTTGTAGTGTACATAGTGCTCTATAAAGGGTAATTTAATATAAGGGAATCATTTGTGTTATCTTGTATGTAAAACCACTTAATATGTTATGCATTTGTTATATTGTTTTTATTGTTCTTATTTAGTTGTTTCCTGTCTACACGGAACTTTATTCTGAAAAGACACTGTATGCATGTAACGAACAGACATTGATCGAGTAAGTAAACTGCGGAAACGGAAACTGAACACGGAGAGAGAAACAAGTACTAAAGGTAAACGGAGAGAGAAAGTTATAACGACAATGACAACAAGGTTTATTAAATGCATTTGTGGCAATTTTGACTTTATTTGCTAACTTTTAGATGCTAACAGAGTAGTGTATTGTTTTTTCCTTCTGCTTGTTTCATCTCTGTTGATCTCTTACGTTAGTCTATGAACAAGGAAAGAGAATAAACAGCATCAGACCATCAGTGGCTAGGGTTAGGGTGAAGGTTAGGTCCAAGCTAAGGTAAAAGGAAACAGACTTAACTTCCCCCTGAATCTACTCCAGAGAAATCTAAAGACAATCACGGAGAGAGGTCCAATCAGACGTGTACTCTGCTGAACTTTAAACCCTGATGTATTATTAAGTGCAAGTCATTTATCATCAAAAATATTTAAGATGTGCAGAGCATTTTGATTTCTTTTTATCGGTATGATGGGATGTGGTTGTCATGTAACACTCTCACACTCTGTGCTGTCATAGCCCCACCTCTGGGTGTTTCTGGGTGACAGGTCAGATTGTTTTTATGCAGCAGGTCCAGGCTTGCTCCATTTCTGAAGAGTCACCACACCACGTAAGTCACACTCTTAACATGTAAATTATATTGTATATTTTTGATTATAGATCATTTATAGATTTTTGGCTCCCTGAGTGTTGAATTCAGACAAGACTTTGAAAACCACAGACACAGTTAAAAAGTAGTTTGATCAGTCAGCAGAGCTTTGAGTGTTCACATTATCTTTCAGACAGTGTTCAACTCTCTGTTTTGTAGATCTAAAACACAAGTATACCCTTAACAATAACAGTGTATGAGCAGTTTTTTGTGTTTAAAGGAACATTTTTGAAGACTTTTGACAGCAGTTTGTTAACTTTTCATCTTTGTTGTTTTATTTGGATTGTGAGCATTGGATATACTACAGATTTCATTTCTAAACTAGAGATGGATTTAAATCGTGTGAAATTTAAACTGTATGAACAGAATACAGTATGGACAGAACAGAACAGAATGGAAAACTAAGTCCTGCCTCTTCCTTTTTGTCCAGCTGTAAGCCAGCAGAGATGGAAAAGCTCATGGAGAATGATGTATTTATGGCCTTCTCCACCTATGCTGCTATTGTCATTCTGAAGATGATGCTGATGGCGCCAATGACTGCATACTACCGCCTCACCAGAGGGGTAAGAAACAATAGTGCCTTCATTATCTGTCATCTCCTAACGAGATATGTCTTGTTTTACATTGGTTTCCATGATTGTATGCACAGGGTCTCTGGATGTGTTTAGCTTAGATTAGTCTCCCAACAACTTCAAAGCCTCAAAGAGTTGTGTTGGTTTTCATCCTGGTAAAGAGGAAGAAGAGAAAAAACTCCACCCTCCAAATCCACCATGTCTTACACTCTACAGTACTACAAAATGAAAAGTCATGCACACAGTTCGAGGCACAACCCTGGCTGTAAAAGAGAATGACAAGGAAAAAAAAAGTATGATGACAATAGGTTCAAAATCACAAATCAAACTAATTATTATATTCACTGAACGACAGTTGCGTATTCTCTTCATATATTTGCATTTCTACACTATAGTATTGAACCTTTCTTGAACCTTCTGGTATGCAGAGGTAAACACTTCAGACTTTGTGTCAATGCAAGTATTATCTCTACGATTTAGGCATTTGCTAATGAGGAAGATGTGAGCAGAAAACCTGCAGAAGAGAGGAAGAAGCTTCTGAGAGCCCATCCAGATGTAGAACGAGTTAAAAGGTGAGATGACCTGGTCTTGAAATGCAGATGTTGCCATCACACTGGTAATTCATCAAATAGTATGTTTCAGTATAGTATGTTGTACTATTTGTTGTGTTGTTTTTCCAGGTGTCATCAGAATGACCTGGAGAACATAATCCCCTTTGTGGTGGTCGGTCTTCTTTACGCTCTGACTGACCCTGAGCTTTCGACTGCTCTGCTTCACTTCCGCCTCTTCACTGGCTCGCGGATCTTCCACACCATCGCTTACGTTGGTGCTCTGCCTCAGCCCAGCAGGGGTCTGTCCTGGATGCTGGGCATGCTGGTCACCTTCTCCATGGCTTACAGGGTGCTCAGTACAGTTGTCCTCCTTTAAAGACGACAACTGGACCAGTAGACCTTCTACACAAGCTTACATTCCTATGATACCTGAACTTGTTTTTTACTTCACTTTCTATGAGCTTGATTATTAAACAACCTTTGTATTCATTTTTTGCCCTCCCTGTAACTTGCTGGAACTTTGAATGGAAAATTCAGTTTTAATAAACTCAATAAATCAACTTTGTGTTTGGGTCATTACTTCTCAAGGTAATGGAATAGGTTCTAAAACTCAAATGCAGCTATGAATTATTTTGCAAAAAATATAGTAAAATAAAGCACAGGTGTTCAGTGTGGCTATGTATTCATGTCATTCATGTGAAAATGAGTCAAATCCACCCTGTTACTTAAAACATTACAGCATGTCTTCAGATATGAATGTAGCTATAGGCGTAGCCCGCCCAGAATTATGGCCATATTCACTTAAAAATATTTGGAAAGTATTCTGTATAATAAACATGAGGTAAAGTTGTTCCATCCATACTTGGCAGTAACAGTAACACCTCCTCCCACAGGTTACACAACCTCAGGTTGAATTCCACTCATTCATACCATACTGATCTTTGGACTTGTCTGTTCACGGTGACTGTGCAAAAAACAAGGTAAGAACCACATTCTGTATCTTGTACTAAACTCTTAACTGCACACCTCACCATTGCTAGAAGAAATACATGTCTGTAGATGTATGTACATGTATTTATAGTTACAAATTAACTGATACATTTTGGGGAATAATGCAACTTCCCATGTTTGTTTTTCTTAATGTTTGACCACAGTGACATCTGACATGTCTGTTACTCTCTTCAATGAGGGGATTATGGTTCATTTTAGCTTTATCTAGTTATGCTGGTCCCTGTTCCTCTTGTGTATATGTACAGTGTGCTGTGGGTTAATATTGTTTGACAGATCACAGGTCGGCTTTCTTTGCTTTGCTATCAGCTTTGTAATTTAAATATTTACAGCATATAGTCATTGATATGCTATAATCTTGGACCAATATGAAGAGGTTTTGACATGTGACATGTAGATCATTAAATGTGTTTTTTCTGTTGTTCTCCAGTGAATTCTCACAGGGACATGCCATCACTGAGCAGTACGATGGACAGCCAGGTCCTCCAATCATTTTCAACCTATGCCACTGCTGTCATCTTGAAGATGATGCTCATGTCACCTTTGACCTCTTACTTCCGCCTCACGAGAAAGGTGCTTTATTCCCCTAACTGCTGTAACAGAGAAGGATGGAACTTTATTCATGAAGACAAATAATATGAGAGCAGAGTTTTCTACCTGACTTTCTCTTCAGGTGTTTGCAAACCTAGAAGACACCAAATTAGTTTCATCAGCAGAAGACAAGAAACTGGTCCGCGTAGATGCAGATGTGGAACAGATCCGCAGGTACACCATTCAACTAGAATTACTCTGAAATATGAGTAATTTCTTTTAGATTCTGCTGTAGGCTTTGAATATTACCATTTACTTGAATAATGTAACCACTGATGTTCACCTGACTTTACTTCCTTTCAAAATGTTACCAAAAAAATAGTTTCAAACATAGAATCTGATGTCTGAATTCAAGAGATGTGATGTAGAAATGACAGACTTATTTTTATTGTCTTTGGCATAATGTTGACACAAAAACACAAAATCATTCATCATTTTTTAAATAATGTACATTGTATAATGTACATTTTTTTATCAACCATCCAGTGGTGATCAGCTGCTGAAAACCACTTGCACATGTTTGTTGCACCAGATTTCTCCTGTTGAAAGCACAAATTGAAAATAATTATCTTAAAGCAGCATTATACAGTCAGTCAGGTTGTATGTTCAGAGACACTAACATCTGAGAGGTGATGTACATCATTCATATTCACAGGCATGTATTTACAGTGCTGGGCTACATTAAAATAAAGTGATAACATACAAAATTCTGAATATAAACATAAAAAAACAATATTTGCCACAACTGGAAACAAAACTCACCTGACTGTGTGTCACAGAAGTCACAACTCCACTTAAGGAAAGTAAAATATACCACAAAAAGCAATGAACGCACATAACCACAGAGGAACAGAGCGAAAAAAAAAAAGAAATAGTCAAACTAAACCAAACCAGAGCCAAACATAATGAAAGGAAATCACCCAGAACAAAACATTTTACTGATTCATGTTCACACAAACAGACAGTGATCTGTTGACTCTAGCCTGTCGTCTGTCATTTAAAGTGGAGACCTTGCTGTAATGGTGTTACCTTAATTTTTCCATTAGGAGTCATTTTCCACATTTAATTTGGACTTCATTATTAAAGCAAAAACTTTACTAAAAATCAATATGAGTCTTATTTTATCTGTATTTTTAATACATATTTGTTTCATTATTAATTTCCTTTACTCAGATACAATGAATCACATTTTGATTACCTCAGCAGTTGAAGTCAAGATGAATAATGTGTAATAATGTGCTGCCAAATGATAAAACAAACACAAAGAATGAAGCCATATGAGACTGGGAGATATTAAAGAGCTGTTTCTGAAACTCACAGTTTATGTTCTGTACTGTAAATGTGTTAATTACTGCACACAATTTTATTCAGTTTTTACTCACTCCTACAGTCAGAGGTGTAGGAGTATCTAAAATAAATAGTATTTATACTCTGTCTGTGACAGACGCAGAACAGACAACCTGACTGTGACGCTTTGGAAACCTGTCTGTCCTCCACTAGAGGGAGGCATTTTAAAAGTCAACTGAGTTGCTCCTCATCAGGAGTCATTTATGGACCAGGTGCAGCTCATAAAGGTGCTTCAGCTCAAGCTATTAACTTCATTAACTTTGCTAAAAACATTCCCCTGCATATTCGACGATGCAGCTTTTATTTAATTTCCAAACAAACACTCTGCCAGGTGTAACATATTTATGTAGAGCCTCAGTGCTGAACCTAAATGTAAGAAATAGCAACAGCTTTAATATCATTTAACACGATTTGCTAACATTTTTATACAGAATAACTGTCATCATCAGATGCTCACTTGTGTTTGTTGTGAAGAAGGAAAGTGTACTAACATATTTGGATGTGTCAGCTGCTGATATGATGAATGCCTCACACTACACATGAAGGTGACTGGCTCCAACACGGAGCAGTGAAACCCATGGAAGAGCACTGTAAAAGTGTGGAGTGAAATTACCATGAAGGCTGCTTTTGGCAGCCTCTTGTCTGCGTTGTGTCCTGTCCCTGTGTAAGGAGAGGAGTTTTATAGGAGCTCATTTGTTTGGGACCCTTGGCCCTCCAGGGTCAGTCATTCCTCAGACTCCTCAGACAGATTCATACCATGTAGTTTCCTTGGTTTGATTCCAGCTGGGGATGTGAATGTAGTTACTTAGTGGTTGGTACATAGCTTCCACAGTGTTTGTATGTGTGTCTCTGTCCCACTCACTGTGTACCCATTGTACTACACTCTGTGTACTCTGCTCAGATCAGTCCTGTGCCTTATTGTTCAGTTGTTTAACTGTACAGCCGCTTAATTGGGCACAACTTCAAAGTAATGCTCCATCGGCACCGAGGTGAGCCAGATATTTATATCGTACACCGCCAACCAATGTCCTGAAAGATTAATGGTTAAAGAGAATCAGACTAAAGGCTGGCAAAGACAATTATGAATCAATTGGGTACCATCAGGTGGACATTTTGAGGCCACATTTTCTTTATTTCCTCTTACCATGCTAAGACATAGTGCTGTTGTAGGAGACACAGTGTGCTATCCTCCTGAGCATTTTCAGTAATAAAGACCTGAGTCTGCTTTCATCCTCCATTCTACCAGCTGTCTCTGCCAGAGTACAACACAGGTAAACATGGGCTAGGCTACAACTATTTTTTTGGGCTTTTTCACCTTTAATGGACAGACAGTGGAGATGAGACAGGAAACAGGGAAAGAGAGTGGGGGAATGACACGCAGTAAAGATCCGGCCAGACCGGGAGTCAATCCGGGGACCAGCTGCTCAGGGCACTCAAAGCCCATGTGGTACGCGCCCCAACCATTCGGCTATGGGGGCACCCCCTATGCCTCTCGGCACTCTATATGCAGTTACACACACTTACACAAAAATATATAGCTTGTGTAGGTAGTCCCATTAAATGCTGCAAGTATGAACCTGACCTCTACAGTAGAAAGGCAATGAATATTCTGATCCCAAACTGTGAAACTAAGAGTTTCAAATCGGCAGCTACTGAAACAGCCTCAGTGATGGCCGAGCTGAGGGGACTGTATCCAACAATTTTTTTCTAACTTGTAATAACCTTGCTCACTTTCCACAGTGACTGATCATGTGGACTAGGTTCAGAAAGTGAGCAAGGTTTGAACTTCTCCCTCAGCTTTCCATCTTCTTTCTTCATACAACTACTTCTGTCACTTTTGTGTGAGCAACTGAGTGCATCAGGATTGATGTGTTGGAGAGAGATAGAGGGCAGTACGCTGCAGCCAGGAGAAGGCTATGACAGCAGACTTTTCCCCTGTCTTTAAGAATGGCCATTCAGAACAGATAGCAATACTTTTGACTTTTGATGTAGTCAGCTGACACATTTATGAACTTGTTGCAGACTGAGGCCTTTCACAACTCTAATGAAGGAGTATCATTATATAGACATGAGAAATATAAAGGCTAGTGTGCACAGACTGAGTTGTTATAAACCTATATGTCAAAGACCAAAACAAAACATACTACTACTGATTAGTAATGTATATATTTCTTCACATACATTAACAGACACTATTCCCAAACACCAGTATAATGTACTTACTACCACTAAAAATATAATAAATATATAAATTCAAAGTTGCTTTTTGTTGTCTGTTATATTGCGATTTGATTGTGAAGAGTCGAAAGGCAAAGCTTTCAATTTACCAGTCGATCTACGTTCCGACTCTCACCTATGGTCACGAGATCTGGGTATTGACCGAAAGGATGAGATCGCGGATACAGGCGGCTGAAATGAGTTTCCTCCGGAGGGTGATAGGGTGAGAAGCCTGGACATCTGGAGGGAGCTCGGAGTAGAGCCCCTGCTCCTTCGCGTCGAAAGGAGCTAGTTGAGGTGGTTCGGGCATCTGGTTAGTATGCCTCCTAGGAGATTCCCTTTGGAGATCTTCCGGGCACGCCCAACTGGGAGGAGACCCCGGGGTGGAGCTGGAAAACGTTGCCAGGGAGAGGGACGTCTGGAATGCCCTGCTTAGCCTGTTGCCACCGCGACCCGATTCCGGAATAAGCGGGAAATACTGAACTGAACTGAACTGAAATATATTGTGATTTGAAAAGTGCCACTGATTATTTATCATTTTGGAACTGATAAGGCATGTGCTAACAGATTAAACTACACCTGTGTGATAAAGTATGTAGTTGGAACACAGGGACAGTCATTACATTACTGAAAATATTTTGGTTAAATGGATTTAGAGCAGGTAAACAAATTTTTACTAGGGTTAGATTTGAATGAAATAACAACACATCTACGGCCCTGACCACAAAAACTTAACTTCCCATCTTTCCATTCCATTGTCCCACTACACTCTGTTTGTAGCAGGTCTCCTCCTCTGTATTACTTGGAGATATAATTTCTCAAACCAATATTTCCATTATAAGATATCTTATCCATTAACAAAAATATCATGATATCAGGCGCATGTGTACACGCGCGCGCACACACACACACACACACATCAACCCTTCCAGCCAGCTGACTCCTCATCATATGTTTCAATCTGTGGCTGAGCATGGCTGGGGTCAGCAGATTGCTTATGCTGATCCCAGTGATTGGAGTGCAGGTGATTACCATAAGCAATTTAAATGTTATTGATTTAACCTCCTGCATGCTGTAATTGAACACTGTGGCCAAGCACCCAACTTTGCCCTTCTCCCTGATTCTCTTTTTTATCCCAGGTTTTTCTTACTTTCTCTCCCAGCATTTTTCAGCTCCTTCTTTTATTATTTCATCCCCCTTTGCCTGCTTCTGTTCTTCCTCTACATTAGTCTCCATGCTAAACATGTAGTCAGTCTGTACCCTTGGGCAAGGGAAGAGGTGGAAACACCAATAGCCAGTCAATAGGCAGTCTGTCATGATAACAATGAAAATGTTCAATTGACATCCAGCAGTGGATAATTTACAGTCTCATCACCACTGTTCTAGTGTGTGTATGTGTTTGTGTGTGTGTGTGTGTGTGTGTGTGTGTGTGTGTGTGTGTGTGTGTGTGTGTGTGTGTGTGTGTGTGTTAGAGAGGGCTGGGGAGAGAGTGGAAGTGGCACATATATTTTTTTTCTGCATTAATAAGAATCATTTTCTGATAATTACACTCTTCAGTAGACCATCATTACTAATCACCAGCTTTAACACAAAAGCCCAATTTCTTACTTAATTACAGTTTGGGTGTTTTTAGATAACAAGGACAATGTGATTGTAAATTACAGAGTGGAACTGACAAAAAATGATACTAGCAATTCTTTCATTAAAATATTCAAAAATCTGTTTCATATCTTCTTCATTATACTGACTCATAATGGAGGACTAGATTCAGCACTCAATCAATTAATAAATGGAGAGAAGTCTACCTGCACAGTAGTGCATTCTCCATTTTTCATTATGCACTGCTATTCCTCATGAGGGATCACAATTTCTTGTTTTAATATTTTAGTGTTCTAACTTAAGCTTCAGAATTCTCTCCAGGTAGCACACTAGATCATCTTGACATTTCAAAGTACTGAAACCTTTGAAATAAAGTGTTTTTTATTAAATTCTATTAACATAATTTATGCTTGTCAGGTGCCCCACCTCAGCAGCAGCTGGGTTGGGGCTGTGGAGAGACGCAACTGCCATATTTCATCTTCTGGTCCCCTCAGATGGAAGACTGGCCTGCTAAAACAGTGGTGATGATTAGTGCAGGAGACAAACTGCCCAGCATTCAGTGTCATTATTCACTTCCTGTTTTAGCATGGCTAAAAACCATAGGGAGTTTCTGAGGAAGAGCTCTTCATTTAGCTATCACTTCAACAAAGAATTTAACAATAGCCTTGTGTTCACTCAGTCAAACATGTTTGTTTAAAATAATCTAGGTTATACTGACCACTGTAACAGTCTTATAAGTAGACCATGCCTGTAAATATGCTCATATACTGTGAAACTAATGTAATGTAAAATAAAGAGGAGATGTTTAAGATTCTATTGCACTATTACAAAGTTAGCAATTAAAGGAAAGTAAATTTGGGGGCCATCTAGCAGGCCTCATTTGATTGGATGGTCAGAGAGCCCACTGAGCCTGATTTAACAGCTGTTTTTTCAACCCACAATGGCTGAAGGAAGAGGAAGAGTTTAATGACTCTGTTGAAGAGGTTATCTGTGCATCTCAGTTCCAACAATAAGTCCTTTTCTATCACCATGGAAGCTAACGCTGAAAGTCGAGTCTGCCTAGTTGTATTTCTCGCATAAGTTTTAATTCATTTTAGGGCTGAGAATGTCCGCTCAACACTAATAATCAGCAATTTTGTTGAGTATTTTACCTATATTTTACTGTTTTTGTATTGTCATTTTATTAGTTAATATTGATGCTTCTGCTGGAGATGATGTGTGTGGCACAGCTGTGGCTGCAGTGTTTGGAGACCTATTGAATTGTCTTATTTGGGTTTTTATAGCATTGCTTTGGTAATGGGATTTATTCTGGCTTCATGACATGTCTGTCTGTGCAAGGTTCTGTTATACTGCGTTTCTGTATATTGTTGATGGTTTATAGCTGTGACATCATAATGGCAGTAGTAAGAGGTGGGTTAATTCAGGTAGGACACCACCACTAGGTGTGAAATGCACGGCCTGCCACTGCGTTCAACTAACACAACTTGCAGAGTTTACCAGTTAGACTGCCAGTTCATCCACTTCCTCAGTTTCAATTCAGTTTCCACCTAGGCACCGAGCACATCCCTGAATCATCATTTACCTGTGACAACCTCCAGACTCCCCTTACCGAGCCCAACACAGTGGACAGACTGCTTTCCAAAGAAGTCAGCGACAGATTTATGATAGGTCCATCAGCCCTGTAAACATGTACAAATAACTCAGAGAATCAAATTAGCTTTTCTGTTATCTTTTAATAACTGAAAATGATCATATTGATTTTAATATTAATATTAATCATGAATCCTACTCAAATATCTGTAACTTCCGATTTAGGGGATCTGGTTCTCTATTTCAAAGAAACACACACACTGCAGTCTAGCACTATAGTGGCCTATGTAAAACACTCTCAACTTAGTACTTTTCTTACTTTAAAACAACAGGGCTTGTCTATCAATCAGTTTCCTGGGCATGGTATCATTTGCAGTGTGACAACAGTGGTGTCAATGCTGAAATGGGTTTTTCTTTGTCAAGTTTCAGGTGAAACACCAGGAAGCTGTTTTCACCACTGAATGATCAGCACTGAGGGGCACATCATTCAGGACAACATCCAGTCAGCTTTTCTGTCCACTACTACAACTTCAGTCTTCACTACCAAGATGACGCTGTATGTTTACTGGAATTCATTCAGTGGTTAGATGTTCACATCCTTCTGCTGGTACTATGCTCACAGCAGCTTTGAGGACTTTGTGTTCCTTGAGTTTCATCTCACAGGTCACATACAAGCTGCCCAAAACATCTAATCACTGGGACGTCTAATCAAGGCAAAATAAATAATGACTCCTCATTGTGGAGGAAATCATCATTGAATTTATAAACTGTATTGATTGACAACGTGTAATTCCTAAAAAAGATTATAAAATGTAACATCACTTGCTCACACAGCTAAGGTAGTAAAGAACAATGTTGTTGTTGTTCGATAGAAAAGATTTGTATTATTATCTCAATTAGTAAACTTTTTTTCACACCAACTCTTGTTTTTCAGGTGGTTCAATGGGATAAATCCAGAGAGAGGCTCCAAGATTGGATGTGGCAAAGTCACCCAGAAAAAGATGACATCAATCAACCCTCATGTCTCCAGTCTACTGAGGAAATGAATGGACTTTGAGTAGGACTTTATATAAGTCACTGAACACACACTCACATACTCTGTTAGTCTCTTAACTACATTCTAAGTCAAGTCTAAATTATTCACTCTGTTTATCTGTTTATTTGTTCTAAATGTTCTTGAATGTTTTTTTTTGTTGTCCAGCTTAATAAAGCTGGACTGGACAGTCAAAATTTTGGACACACCTTCTCATTCAATGTTTTTTCTTTATTTTTATTCTTTTCTTTGCTGTAGATTAATACTGAAGATATCAAAACATATGGAATTATGTATTGAACAAAAAAGTGCTAAATAAACCTGAATATGTTTTCGATTCTTAAAGGTGCAGAGGGTGTTTCTGCCTCCTGGACCCAAACTGGAGGAAGGTTCCACAGTAGAGGAGCCTGATAGCTGAAGGCTCTGCCTCCCATTTTATGCTGGAAACCAGCATTCTGGGAGAACAGTGTTCTAGTAGGATATAAGGGGACTATGAGCTCTTTAAGATGGTGGATTTAACCAGGAAGCCAATATAGAGAAGCTAACACAGGAGAAATATGAAATATGGTCTCTTTTTCTGGTTCCTGTCAGTAATCACACTGCGGCATTTTGGATCAACTGGAGGGTCTTAGGAGACTTGTTGGGGCAACCCAACAATAATAACTTAATAATAATAGTCCAGACTCAAAGTAACAAATAAATGGACTAATTTTTCTGCATCTTTTTGACAGGAAGTGGTTGATTTTGGCAATATTACACAGGTGGAGGCTGCCCTTGTTTGTTTTATGTGGGAGTTGAAGGATATATTCTGATCATAGATAACTCTGAGATTCCGTACAGTGGCGCTGGAGGCCAGGGCAGTGCCATCTAGAGTTTCTTTATTTCCACAGGGATCTCCTGTCTCACCACAGAGAGTATCCTTGTGTGGCACAGCAGGACCAGTTGTTTCTGGGCATAGACAATACAGCCATGGTCGAATGGGTCCTCCCAAGCAGTTCTAAGATAAAATAAGAAAAAGGCAAACCACTAAACTCACCAATTAGAAATTAACGCATTAGAAGAACACAAAAACACATTAAAATACACCAAATACACAGTGAGGTGGCCAGAGTTGAGCTGCTGCTCATGCTGAAAGAGATGTAGTCCACGTTGTAGTCCGCCTTAAAAAATCCACAGCAAGATTGTGTATTCACACCACTGAATGAAAAGAACATCAATAGAGTTGAAGACAACTGTACTTAATAGTGCAGACTTGGCAGCAAAAAGCTGACAGCCTGACGTAGCAGTATCCATGGTTCAGAGGGTTCAGAGGTAATGGCGATCAGTGTTGGTAATCTGGCTAAAGTAATCCCACAAATTTATATACTTTTATTTTAGTAGTCTGACAAAAACTCAGTCCCTTTTTTCTTTGAAACTTTGAACTTGACATGTCCCTTATTTGTGAATATATCTGTATCCAGCACTTAGCTTTCCTCCAGATTTTTTTTTTTTTTTTGAAAAGAAACCGACACAGCCATGATGATCACCATTAGAGTTTTAATCCACATAAGCCAATCCAACTGGTTTAGCTGGACCACAGTTCATATGGAAAAATGTCACCGAAAGGTCTGACAGTTAATATTTTAACTTACAAATGAGAGGTTGTGTTATGAGAGAGAACACTGATTTGCTTCTCTTGTGTAGCTTACTTCTGCAATGACGACAAAGGAAGAGATCTGAATAAGAAATACCAAAATGTACTGTGATGTAAGACTTTTGACTGGCAATGTGCCTGAGAATTACACTGTACAAGATGTTATGTTAGGTTACACATAGAGTTGATGTTATTACTTTGCTAACTTTCTGCAACATGACTTCTTTTTGTGCAGTCTTGGTATGTTATGGACCTCATTTTAGAGGCTAAATGCTTCCCCGCAGCAACATGTGACCAAGGTGCTGATAAACTTTTATTTCTCTAATAAAAATAAATGGATTTATCTGTTACCAACTTGGCTTCTTATACAGGCAGCACTTATGTCTTGCCAAAATGGGGCTGAATGAATAGCAGTTAATTAGTCCCCTTCCAGGTTATTGATTTTGCTCCTGCAGAACTCATTGACTCCAGATGTGCTGCTTGAATGGTATAGTTGCGATTTGCTTCTTCATACTGCATGGAATGCCTTTGTTGCTGAGACATATTATTATATATGTGTGTGTGTGTGTGTGTGTGTGTGTGTGTGTGTGTATTTGTTTATATTATGACCCACACTGTAACAAATTTCCCTGCTAAATTACAGTAAAATACTGGCAGCTACAGTTGCCAGCATGATACTTACAGTTTGCTACTGTTTTTGTTTTTGGCCATTCGTTGTTTTGCCCCCGGCATGAAGCTAATGATCAATGATGCATTGCAGTGGATGATACAGTCATGTACCTACTACACAGATTCCTCTCACACCTGGAGAACCTTGCGAGCACTGTGAGGGTCGTTTTTTTCTCTTTTCCAGTGCCTTCAGCACAATACAGCCATTGCTGCTTGGGGGAAGCTACCTGACCACAGTATATGATACTTAATGACTGTGTCTAATGTGGTGGGTTGCAGCACAGAGGCCCAACAGGGTATGGTGCTCTCTCCTTTTCTGTGCACCCTGCATACATCAGACTTCAGATATAACACAGCTGTCACCTCAAGATGTTCTCTGATGATTCAGCCATCTTTGGATGCAGATCAGAAGGTGTGACCTCAATCATCTTCACATAAGCAGCAGCAAGATTTCAGCAGGAATATGCCCCAGACTACATAGCTGAACATCCAGGGATTGGATATTGAGATGGTGGGACCATGCAAATACCTGGGTGTTCACCTAAGAAATAAACTATAGAAGGACTAATCAGGTAACACGGATGTTCTGTACAAAAGGGCTAAAGTCATATCCATATGATGAGAGACTGAAGTTCTTTTGAAGAATATTTCATGACACTTTGGTGGCACCAGCAATCTTCTACGCAGTGGTCTGCTGGGAAGGTGGAAGCACAGAAAGGAGCAGAGAAAGACTCAATAAACTGGTCATTATCCTGGACTGTCCTCTAGATTCCATAGAGGAGGTGGGTGAGAGAAGGATGTTAGCAAATCTATTGTGCATGTTAGACAACACCTCTCATCCCATGCATAAGACTGTGACCTAAGAATTGAGGCCTGAATTCTACTCTCTTGCTTAGTTGTTCTTATTATCATATCTTTTTATCAGCTCTCCAAAAAAATGGTGCTGAGAACTGAAACCTACCTCTAAGAAGAAAGATGTATTGGCTCTCAGAGCCAGCTGTGGTGTGGTGCAGTAAAGAAGGAAAACGTTAGCTTTATTAAAATCTCACTGACAACTGACCTCTGACTGACTGACTGACCAATCAAAGGTGCATCAGGCATGTATATTGTAAATAGCACTGTTTGAACTGTACAGACCTTGGACAAACTAAACCCATGGACTGACGATCCACTTTACTTGGCTGACAGGGAACCCAGGGTGCCTCTTAGTCGGGAGGAACTGCTTACAGGAAGAAACTTGGCTGATGGTTGTGGCAGTGTTGGATTCCAAGTCCCTTGCACCTTATGCTCTGCTGGGTTTTGACTTTGTCTCCCTCACAGGTATGCAGATTGATGTGGCAGGAAGAGCATACTGGTTCTGGAACAATGAGAAGAGAAGATTTTTCTTCACAGCAGAGTTCCCTTTGCTAGGGGAGGGGGAGTCTGTAGCAACTATGTTGCTTTCTTTTCAGTGGAAGCTTCATCAGCCTCAACATTGTTCCCTACCACCTTGGAGGACTCAGACTTGGTTCAGAAGACATCCAGGAGTCTCATCTGGAGGATCCCAGGAAAACCCAGTTGGAGACTCTTTTTACACAGCAATGCTGATGTTTGTACATCAAAAGTTGGATACACTTAGCTGCTGAAGCACCAATCCACTTCCCATTTGGCAGAAACCCTATCATGTCTCAAATTGAGGGTGATGAAGGAGCTGATTGAAGATATGCTGAAGGATGACAATATTGAACCCTCTTGCTCTGCTTGGGCTTCTCCAGTAGTTCCGATTTCCAGGAAGGTTGGTAAACAAAGGCTTTGTGTAGATTTTAGGAACAATTAAATGCCCACGATCCGGGAGATACTGGATAGATAGATAGCTGGATAGATAGATAGATAGATAGATAGATAGATAGATAGATAACTTTATTAATCCCGGAGGGAAATTGGTTTGTCATAGCAGCCAGGTAAGATAAGATACATTCGTCACATAAATAAGATACAGTAAATATAATACAGCAGCAAGACACTGAGGTAGAATAGGGGTAAAATAAACAAAAAGGTAACAAAAATAGGAATTAAATATATACACAAAAAGAGAAGAATCAGTTACTTTAAGGTGCGAGAAAGAGTCTTAAGGCAACAGTTGGTTGGTAGTGCTGGTGGGAGTAATACTGATATTGGTAGTGAAATAGTGTAGCATTTATGTTAAAAATATGACAGGAGTGTAACAGAATGTATGCAATACAGTTTGTAGGTTTAAGTAGTTAAATAATTTAATAATGCAGTTCTATGCTTGTAGGAGTCTGTTGCTAAAGCTGCTTCTGAGATTGTCCAAGGACTTGTTGAGGGGGTGGGAAGGATTGTCCATAATTGCCAGCAGTTTCGACAGCATTCTGTCCTTGACCACCTTCTCCAGGGTGGGCATTATAAAATGTTATCATGGTCTCTGAATCTACTCCATACAGCCTAAGTCTACAAAGACAGTGGGTTCTTTGAGCCAGTTTTGAGCACAGAAGATCTACATGATTACTCCATTTTAAGTTGTTGTACTATAATTATAATTAATTATAATTATATTATCTACGACCAAACCAAATGACAGGGAATACAGGCTGCAATTTTATATGCAGTTCTTTAGCCATATCCAACGAATTATTATTATTATTATTATTATTATTATTATTAATAATATTTCTTAGTTGTCTAACTCTGTTGCAGTGTATCCTTCCATACATCCAGCCCACTGAGGTCTTCCTCCCCCTGACATCATCACTATCTGTTGGAAAAATCACTATTCTCAGTCCTACAAACATGTAAATGTGTAATTCTGACTGTTAGCATGTAGAGTACAAGACGTGTTACATCCAGAGATACATTTAACTATTTCAACAAACTTCACCAAGATTCATAGATATCAGCACATTAAAATTGTATTGATGGAGACCATCAGCAATGAGTTTCTTTTCTTGAATGATGGGACTTGCATGTTGGTGAGAGGTGGACATGTTGGTAGCTGCTTGTTTCCTCAGCAGTGTATGGAGGTTGTTCACCTAGGCACTAGATCCATCTGTCTCCTAAGCTGCAATGAGTTTGCGTGTAAATAAATACCTTAGCAAGGACAGTATGGGCGTCACATATGTGTATTTTCTTTATTTCCCTGTGTCCCTCTGTCTCTTCAGAGCTCAGCCTCAGTCTCATGGCCCATGTTAATCACACTGGCTCTGTCTTTGTGGCTAACCAAATTTATATTCTGTGTTCTGTGTAGGCTCTTGCCCAGGATTGGTGTGATCCCTCGATGGCCCATCCCTCTGCTGCTCCTCCCCTGGACCACCTCCACTCTGGATAACATCCAGCGCCCCTGCTTACACACCACTTCGGGCAGTCCCTGCTACTTTATCATCAGTATAAAAACCCTGTGAAGCCATCAGTCATGGCGCCTGTGATTTTGTGTGAGCAGCTCTCTTCGGTGGCTCTTGATTTTGTGGTCAGTCACTAGCGGCTGCCATCTTTTTGCTTGTCTGTACTGGTTGGACAGTAGCCGTTATGTGTGTGGGTATAGGAAGCGTGCACACCCCTTCCCCTGGCCAACTGGGGCTGTAACACAAGTCATTAGAGTGTAGAAACTAACTCTATTTACCGACTGAGGGGCTGAAGATTGCTATGTCACTTAAAAAACTCAATACTACTTAACCTGTAGGGTTACAGTCTTGCTGCAGCTTGTCCCAACATCCACTGAGTGAGGTTTCCCCTGGACAGGACACCAGTTTATCACAGTGTTGTACCACCATAAGCCTCAACGGCTTCATGGTCCTCGTCAAAAATTCTCCAAGTGTGTGAAACTCTACTATCTGACACATTTCCCCAGAATCTTCCATAGGTCTACAGCTGGGGTTGAGATCTGGTGACTGTGAAGGCCACAGCATATGATTCATATAGCTACTTTTCATACTCAGTGACCCATTCATGGTGTCCCATGGAAGAGGGCCACCTCAGCATTTACAGTATTGTCAAAGAGTATGATATGGTGTTAATTACTTACTTAGAACTTTATAATTCTGTATTTGTTATGTTTCTTCACTCGTATATTCAGGTTTTTACATTAATTTGTTACTGTATACACAATAATAAGCGTTCTCAGTCAACCAAAGTTACAATAATTATACCAATATTTTTATTTACATTTTCTCATTTAAGGGTAGTTACAATAATTTTATAATTAGATGCTTGAGAGCTTGCCAAATGCTCTACCTTTGGTAGAGTGTGCTCCCTGAGTTTGAAGACTTTACTTAAGCATAAGTAATGGATGATGATATCGCTGTAGGTGTCTCAGTGCTACAATGATGTAACTGCGATTATAGCAGTTTGTGAGTGATCATTTCAACATATCTTCAAGGCTGTAGACAATCTGTTCTAGTAGGCAAAGACTGAGTACAGAATGATGTCAGTGTGTTAGTTGTGTTGCCAGCCCTCTGACAGATCAGATTGTGAGGATGAGGGGGAAATCTGTCATGGTGCCATTCCTTGCATTCTGCAGAGATGTCACTGATGCTGCAGGTGGGACTGCACTACTGCACATGGGGATAACCATAGCTGCTGACAATTTGAGCCTGCCAGCAAATCTGGGATCTGAAAACAGCAGCATGAGGGAGAGAAATATGGAGACAAAGCCTAAAAAAGTGCAAACAGATTTATTTGGCCTGTATGTGGTGTGCTTTGGCTTTCACCCTGTGGCATTTGTAAATCAATAATTGAACGGAGCGAGGATAATAGCTCCTACACACACCGTACACTCTCAGCACGCTGAACAAAACTCATTTGGAGGCTAAATAAATTGCTGCTTATGGTCCAGAGTTGTTCACCTGTCTCCTTTCAGTGGGATGGATAGAGAATGCCGTGGGTTGTACACACATTAGCTTGTATGCTGGGATTCTGCCAATGCTTTACATGTCCATCATATAAAGCACTCATATGTTCTTTCGCCCACTGTCACAATAAGTCTTAGTGGTGTTACCTGATCCCTTATCTCACAGATTAGAGAAGCCACACAGTCTTGTATCCTGATGGCATCCCTGTGGTGAGGTCTGTACTGTGCTTATTCCATAATGAGACTGTACAATACTGGGGCAACTGTCTGTATTTGTAGATAAAGATGGTGCTGGAAAAGAGATGCTGAACTGTCCAGGGATGAGAAAGGAGCTGCAATTGTATGCAGACCCAGAACAACTTAAAGTAATTCTGTTGCACAATTAAGTTTATATGTCACCTGGGTATCATTTTAAATACTTTTGTATGCATGTGAATGAGGCCCAATATCTTATCTGTCTTTTAATCAGGCTGTAGGAAAAAACACAAAATAACAACTCCTATTAATTTTCTATATCAACAGTCAAAATCAAAATGTTTCCAATGCAAATTTACACTTTTAGGTTGATGATACTATGTTATACTTAAAGACGAGACAAACCACTATTTGTAATGCTAGTGATGGCGGTTGTGTGACACATGTCCCACCCCATACCTGAAACAGCCTGTCATCTGCCGAATCAGGAAACATTGAGCCAATCACCTCATTGCACAGTCGAGTGTTCAGGACAGTTTTAACTGCTGGTGGCAGTGGGAAGAGAATATCTAATAATGGTAATTGTTCTGCTTTTTATTTTCCTTTATTATCCTCCTGCTTTTTATTTTAGAAGTCTTGCCTTTCCACCTTTACGTCTGTGCTGGACTATGGTTACATTTAGGGTTATGTTATATATATGTGTGCATCTTTGCATTGCTTACACACTCTGTATAGTTGGCTAAAATGTCTGGATCAAGAATATTTTTAACCTTTTTTAAAATTTAATTTAAGAGGTTCAGTTACTACAACCTCAGTGATACAGTAAATTTTTAATATATAAAAATGTTGATTAGTGCATCTGTATCTCTGCCTCTCTGTGTGCCACTCTACAACTACAAATTTGGCATGAAACCTAATTTTAATGTTATTACACAGTATTGTTATTTATGGTTAGCAACATTTGCTCTGTATTTCTCGGCTTTAACTACCTATCATTATTACTGAGTCAAATTTGGCCCATAACACCACTGATGTAACTTTTCCCAAAGACATTTAAAAAAGAAAAAAAGGAAGAAAAAGAAAAAGAAAAAAATTTGTATTATAATTAGTGTATTCTGTAGGCCATTGCTAAGGGTGTAATGAAGCCTTGTTTTGATCAGAAAAAATTTGAGGTATATTTCGCACATCTGAACTTGAAAACGGGTCAAATTTGACCCATTAACACTAGGAGGTTAATAGTTTTTAGAAAACAATGGAGCTCTGTGGCAGAGAGAAAAGTGATATATCAGGATACATCCACAATACTTGAAGTTGTGGGGTGCATTTAATTTCATCATCTGCAGTTTTCTTCTAATCCCATAAATACAGTCTGGGTTTTACATTTAGCATTTAGCTCCTGCAGTAGGTTGTATAGATGCATGTGTGTCTGAAATTAGTTGTCCCTGTAAGATGTCCCCTCTAAGATTAATAAAATGTAAAAAAAAGAAATATCTGGATTAAATTGAATGAAAATTGTCAAACTGCATCCAGAGGAAATGAGAGCAGCACTGATGAGGTCTGTTCCATCAGCTGCTTTGATTTCTTTACTGTCCACCAGCCTCTACAGGAGGAGCAGAGAAGCAGATTCATTTTTGACGATGGGATCAATAACAAGATTTTTGCCCCCTTTTCCTGTCCTCCTTACACAGACATCAAATTTATTGTTTACCTCCCACTTATTGAGTTTTAAACATTGTTAAATCATACCTTTCAGCTGTTTAATTTCACCTTGTGCTAGACCTTCATTCCCCCTGAGCATTCTGTCTTTATACATGCTATCTGCTGCAAGTACAGAGGAGGGATGAAGAGAATGGAGAGAGAGAGATTCGAGAGAGAGGGTGCTAATGAAGCTTTCCTTTCCATTATTTTGGTCTCTCCCCTCTCCTATGGCTTAGGTGCTCCTGCATAAAATGCTGATGTGGTTCCCCCTCCCTCCCCCAGGTCTTTCTTCTCCATCTCTTCCCTGTGGCAATAGATCAGATTTCCTCCAGGGAAATCATTACTTGGCATCATTACCATTCCCAACACTTTTATGTACTACCCCTTGTTTCTTCACTCCATTGCATGATTAGGTTTGGGGGTGGGGGTGTGGGGGGATACCTTTTTAACACCAGCCCCAATAAACAGGTTTTGGAGGAGATGCTTTGATTGGGGTGTTTTTAGGGTTCCAGTATGATTGTTGTTTTATGGGACAGCTCCTTTTCTGACCAAATTTTTAATAAAAACCTCCAGTGTTTCCACCACTCTTGTTACTGGTGGAGACCAACTGCAGCAGATGTTCCGGTTCAACCTTTATTAGCAATGGTAATGAATTTAGAAAGTTGCTGATGATGCATATGTTTGTTAGAGCTGAACATAGCTGGAATGTTTTGATCAGAGGGGACTGATGAACTGTGAGAACTGTTCTCATTGTGTTGATGAATCTACAGCACTGACTCTCCATCCACTCCACCACTCCACCGTACTCTGAGACACAGCTGGGTTTACTGCAGAGCTAAGTTTGCACATTTTCTTGTTAGAGTTTGATCAAGTTTATTCTGGCCATGTTAACAAACCTGTTAACTTTTCAGCCTAGTGGCCTTCATCAGAGCATGGAAGTCTTGTTTATATACAGGAGGTGGCAGGTGATTGGCCCACAGGGGTCACATAGTAACTGGCTTCCTAAGGTTCCTTATACATCTTTTCTTGATACTATGATAACTGACTAATGTAAAATGTGAAATGGTCCCATAATCCCATACATCTGCAGTTACAGATTTTGTGATATACATTCAGTGTTTCCATATGTTGGTAGACTGCCCCCTCTGGCTTGGGGAGTTGAAATTGAGATCAGTCAGTTTTTTCCCAAGGCTGTGTGTGTGTGCTATCCTCCTGCTTTTTATTTTAGAAGTCTTGCTGTTCCACCTTTATGTCTGTGCTGGACTATGGTTACATGTAGGCTTATGCTATAAATATGTGTGTATCTTTGCATTGCTTACACACTCTGGGTACTGTCTACCATAGAGCACTGAAGTTCATCATACATTTTAAAGCCCTTATTCACTATTGCTTGTTGTACGCTCAGGTTGGATGGTCTGTCTTGTCCACCCATAGACATATGCATTGGCATATTCTTATTTATAAGACTATTCTTGGTCTGCATCTTACGACCTACAGATGTACATCCTTCAAAAAAGTATGGAAAATTATTGTCTTTGCTCCCACGATTTATTCCTACTATCTGCCTTGAATTGGGAATTGTTTAGGAATTGGTTATACCGTAAAATGACCTGAATCTCAGAGAGCTGGTCTCACTGGTTCCATTTTTTATGATCTGGAGGCAGACGCATCTGGCTGCAGGAGTTCTAACTGATCCATTTAGCCCCTGTTTGATCCCCGATGTAGGTGACTTGTGACACACATTTTAATTTTGATATTTATGATATTTTGATTCTATAGCTCATTCTTTATTTAACATTCTAAATTGTTATATCTGTGTCTGAAACCCTGTTAATTGTGCTGCTGCCTGCCTTGGCCAGGACACTCTTTTGAAAGAGGTTTTTAATCTCAATGAGACTTAGCCTGGTTAAAACAGACTTGACTTGGACGTGACCCATTAGTGTCTGTGGTTTAAAAGGTACTAACTTCACACATGAGGATCAGATTCATGTGGAGTACTACTCAGCCAGTGAAAACAATCGCATAATTTCTTCCTTGGCTCTGGACAACCTTTGACAATGCTATGGTGATGTCATCCGGGTGATCTCAAGTTGAACTGTACACTGTGGGGATGTGAAGTTTAAAATACATGGGCATTTACCAGGGAAGGAATTCTAAGGAATGTAAATGTGGAAACTGTACTATCCAGTGTTTTTGGAGCTAGAGTAAAAGTTAGTTAGCCACTGTCAGTTCATTTGTGTCTATCAAGACCTCCAAATCTATGGAAGTGTAGTACTAAAACATACCCTATAATGAGTACACATGGTGCATCCATCTTTGAGATGTTTCAACACCTTGACTGGAGTCCACCTGTGGTAAAGTCAGCTGATTGGACTGGATCTAGAAAGGCACACACCTGTGTATGTAAGGTCTCACAGCTGACATGAGGAAGAAGGAGCTGTCTGCAGGGAGACACTCCCAACTCCCAGAGACCTGCTGCAACCTGCTTCTTTTTGATAAAAGCTGAAAACCTTTCCGTTTGCCTCTGATTTTTATTAATAATGATAATAATGAATTACTTATTTAATACACTGCACTGTAACATTTACTCTTGTATTTTTGTTATTTTTTGTTTTCCATTTAACTCTTTTTAATCTCTATCTAAATGTTTTTTATATGATCTTATGTTGCTTTTGCATTTTGTCTTGATGTCATTTCTATTTTATATGAAGCACTTTGAATTTGTTTGTTGTTAAAATGTGCTATACAAATAAACCTGCCTTGCCTCCAGAGGTCCTGTGTGGAGATGGGAGAACCTTCTAGAAGGACAACCATCACTGCAACATTCCACTGATCTGGGCTTTATGACAGAGAGTTCAGATGAAGCCTCTCCTCAGTAAAAGACAAGAAAGCCACTTGAAATTAAAAAAAAAAAACAACAAAAAAAAAACACCTGAGGGTGTCTCACACTGATAAACAAGATTCTCTGTTCTGAGGGAACCAAGAATAAACTGTTTGGGGGTGTTTTACAGTAGTATGGAGAGGGAGGCTGGTCAGGATTTAAAACCTGTTCCAGAATGAATGCACTTGAGTGGCCCAGCCAGAGCCCTGACTTGAACTCAAATGAATATTTCTGGAGAGAAAATGGCTGTCCACTGATTGTCCTCATATTTTGCAATGTTGTTTTTCCCTGAATAACATTTTTCTAAAATTCTGTTTTCACTTTGTCATTATGGGGCATTAAGAGTAGATTAATTAGGAAAAAATTCATCAAAATGACATTAGCAGACGATTGCAACATAACACAATGTAAAAAAGTGAAGGGGTCTAAATACTTTCTGAATGTACTGTATAAATGGGATTGAGCTGTACTGATTCATTTTAATCCTTTCTGTAGCATGTTGATTAAAATTGTAATTCACTCTCTGATTTGATTTTTCATACTCATAGTTTTTGTGTCTTTGTTTGACCGGCAGTCCCAGGTAAGTCCTCATGCCTCAGTAGTGCTGTATGTGGCAGAGAGGCCCCAGGGTAGAGCCTCAGGCAATGGCTTTGGCCCAGCCACTCTCCAGGGACAGTCCTGCTCAACTGGTCTGTTCCATCTTTAGGGACGAATACAAGCACCCCAGTCTCCATCAGCAGCTACTCTGTCTCTCTCACATTCTGTTTCTCTCCTGCTCTGCCCAAAATATGTCTTTCATAATTCCACCAATGCAAAATCATCTCACCAAAGGAAGAAGGGGCATGATGAGAGTCATGTTAATAGCAGCTGTATGAAGTATGAAAAATAATATGTTGAAATATAAATATATATTTATTATTGAGAAACAGCACAGCTATCTGACTGAATCTAACAACAATCACAAACTGTCATGACACTCAGTGTGCTATTACAACTAACGGTGCAGTTTCTGGTGTTTCTGGTGATTTCTGTGCCAGCCCCACAATCGTACTGACTTTTCTCTTCCTGCTTTTCAATGGATTAGAAATGAAGCTCCATCAGTCTCTGAGGGCCTCTGAGGGCCACCTTGGCCTTTCAGGCTGGGGCTTGCCAGGGTATTAGGGGTGTCAGGTTCTATGACGGGATGGTGAACAGTAATTACAGCGAGGCCCTGTCCCCTATCAAGATTTCCTGGTGTCAGGAGGACAGTGCTGTATTGGCAGGAGGAGCACCAGCCCTGGAGTCTCCAGAGGACCCATTAGGATGGAGGCCCAGTGTCCTGATCAAGCCAACCCCTGTGCACTTCCACTGCACAATTACAGCTAGGCCCACTCATTTGAGGAGCTCACCACTGTTGTTAGCGTATCCTCAGTCCACAGCCTCCTTAATAACGCACTCAGCTGTGAGAAGTAGCAGAGCAGCAGGGTGAGACGTGCAGGGTGAGTTAATGATGGGGTTTACAGCCTCTGTGTGATGTTACATAAGATCTGATTGGAAGAGAGAGATCCTGACCTTGTGGTGCACTGGACCTATTACTGAAAAACAACAAGTCTGTCCACTTTGTAGTAAGGACAGTTTGGGTTAATATTCTATTCAGGGCACATTCAGGACGTCTTAATCCTGAAACAAAGACATAACAGGTTACTGAGGGTTACAGGAGTTTCTTTTCTTTTTACGGTTTGCTTTTATACTTTCATTCTAATTATGGTTGTTTGTATGTATATACACTATGGGGCCAAAACTATGTAGACATGGTAGACATAACAATGTGTGAACATGGTTATAACAGTTTTGATACAGACAAAACTGTTATAACCATGTTCAAATTTGTAGTTGCGTTGAGCAATAATGTTGCATTGCAAATTGCTTTATTGTTTTACACATTTCTCCTGTTCTAATTAAGAGTTTTAAAAATATGATATAAAACTACTAAAATTAGTTCTGTAAAGTTTTGTTTCATGTATAAGACTGGAACACAGTTCACTGGATTAAACATTTTGATTATTCTATTCTGACATTTTTGAATGTGATTTTGCAGACATTTGCTGGATGGTACATATCAATATTAGTAAAAAAAAATCATCCTAACATTATGATTGATTTTAAAACATATAAGCCCAAATATGTGTTTGTTATATTGAGGAGAGGGTGACCAACTCTCCAAGGCAGACTGAAAAACAAGCCTCTGCTTCTAACACTGTGCAGGTGAATCACAGCTTTAAAACAGAAAAAAGCTTACAAGAGTACCACAGTTAATTTGTGAAGAATAAAAGTATTTTACTTAGTAAAAATACTAATACTAGAGTGTAAAAATACTCCATTACAAGTAAATGGAGAGGAGTAAAAAGTATAATGTTTATGTGTAAAAATGTATTGAAATAATAGTAGCCTATGAAGTAGCATTTACTGGAAATAAGCAAGTATAAGTACTCTGAAGTCATACATAAGCAAAGAACTTGAGTAAATGCACTTAGTTACAGTCCACTACAGGCTGTCATCATCAGAGACCACAGGTACTGATGTATAAATGTGAGCCACTCTCTGTACAAGCTATAGGAAATGGCCTCCAATCTCATACAGCAACAGTTTATAAATACTGGTAAGATACAAACCAGACCCCCCAACCTCTCTCTCTCGCTCTCTCTCTCTCACACACACAAGTCAAGCCAAGTCAATTTTATTTATATAGCGCCAATTCACAACAGAAGTTATCCCGAGGCACTGTACATATAGAGCAGGTCTAGACCGTACTCTTTCTCTTATAAAATAGCTAAAGGAATAATAATGACAGAACAGTGAAACGGGTTGAGCTGGATCATGGGAGCAGCAGGAGACTCTACAGCTCTGGAGGCAGAACCCTGCAGTAAGAGACAGTAGAAGAAAGAGAGAGAGAGAGAGAGAGAGAAGCACAGCCTGGGCACTAATGTGCTTGAGGGAAGTAACACACAGTTAGAGTGATGCAGCGATATTAAGACGGTTTATAGTAATCTCGTCGGCAGGACATCATGGACAACATTTACTAACTACTAAGCTTAACTGATGCATTGTGACTGACCCAACCCGCCAACAGAAAAATGGTAACCTGAAATAAGAATCATAATGAAATGCTAACCAAAATTTAAGGCATAAAGATGAGTTTTTAGTTTGGATTTAAAGGCCTCAACTGAGACAGTCTGTCTAATATCAATAGGGAGGTTGTTCCAAAGGAAGGGGGCCCGATAGGAAAAGGCCCTGCAGCCTGCTGACTTCTTTTTAACTCTGGGGACAGATAGCAGCCCTGCACTCTGAGAACGCAGAGCACGGGAGGGAATATAAGGGTTAAGAAGGTCAGACAGGTATGAGGGGGCTAGCCCATTTAGAATTTTATAGGTCATTAGGAGCACTTTAAAGTCTGATCTAACATGAATAGGGAGCAATGAAAGGAGGCTAAAACTGGAGTAGTGTGGTCAAACCTTCTCGATTTGGTTAGCATTCTAGCTGCAGCATTTTGAACCATTTGTAGGCTTTTAGTGCTAGCACGTGGTAGTCCCGAAAGCAAAACATTACAACAATCAAGTCTAGAGGAAACAAAGTGAAAAAAGGCCATCTTTGTAATATCTTTAATATGCTGATCGAAGGAAAAAGCAGGATCAAATGTGACAGATTCTTGGCTGTTGTACTTTGTGAAATTACACAGTTGTCAAGGGATATAGTTACTTGATCGAACTGGTGTCTATATCGTGCCGGGCCAATAACCAGCATTTCAGTTTTGTCTGAGTTAAGAAGCAGGAAGTTTCGAGACATCCAGCTTTTCACAGAAGACAAGCAGACCTCTAGTTCCCTAATTTGAACACACACACACACACACACACAGTGCCTCTAGCAACCCCACTGGTTGTTTATATCTGTTAGCTCTGAATAGCTGCTTGTACTAATTGCTTCAGACTTTCTTCAAACTTCATTTGAACTGTGTACACCTGTTCCACCTTCGGTGGAAGTGTGTGAGTATCTGAACCTGTGGCAAAATTTATTAAAATGTGTAACTGCTGAATTACTAACTGTATGTAGTAACTCATATAAGTCATTGCAACCTGTGACACCAGTCTGTATTATACCCGTCTTTATTGTAGGCTAAACACAAAAGTCCTTTTGGCTTTGTGACCTCAGCTCCTCCTCATGAAGTGACTCAGAAACTGTGGGCAGTGCTATTACTATCAGATATCATAAGAAGCAGTTAAATGCATTTAGTCCTGTCACTGAGTCTCCTTGAACAGGATATTTTAGCTCCAGCTTCAAGCTCCTGTGCTAAGCAAGGCAGAACAATTAATTGTATTTCACCTATGACTAAGTAGTCATATCCATTTGGCCTCCCTACCATCCAATTCTAAATGTTGATATAGTGGTGGACTTTGGATTCACACTGGATTCACAGCTACACTGCAGTGGACTCTGTCCGTCCTGCTGCCACACTGAACTCTGCACCTGAACCTGTTCCATGGACTGAACATATGACACTACATTCAGAGACTTGAAGGGTGCTCTTACATCAACACCAACCTTAGACTATAAGTTGCCTTGTCACCTGTATGTGCATGAGAAGGATGGTTGTGATTCAGAAATATGACTCTCATTACTCCCCTCTGACCTACTGCCCTTCTTCTAAGCTGCCTCCTGTAGTGCAGAGCTGTTGCTGCCACATCTATCTCAACTGAAAAGTCCATCCTCCCTCATGTAAAGCTTTTGTTCCTTATGCCTGTGTGACCCAGCATATCATAGTTTTATGACATCATCTGTCAAACCAATCCAACACTCAGCTCTTCTATCCAACTTTTTGAAAGCCAGTCTCTGGTCTTCTCAGTTGGCTGTTGTACAATGTGCAGCTCACCCAGCTGGTACCGAGTCTGTTTAGCAGCAGTGTCCACTTCCTTACTTTTGAAAACAAACTGTGCTTATCCTTTCCTCTGTGGTACATGGTATCTTTACAACGTTCTGTTCCTCTGCAGGTTTTCTCACCTGATGTCGCAGGTGCAAAATTCTGAGCTAACAAAAACTATGCAAAAAACAAGTTTGAAATTGCCAGGTCCTTGGCCTTAATGCTGTATTCCATCATCCACAAGTCCACGTCAAGTGTTAATGGGAGGACCTATGCTGATGACCTGTCAGATTTCATAGGTTTCCATTAGCCTGCCAGAGCCTGGAAAAGAGGCTATACATACTTATGAGCCGATTTTGTGTTTAGGAAATCACCAGATAAGGTTTCTCTTTCTTAGGTGATTCTGACCATGTGAACTGTGCTAAAGGTGGGCAAGAATGCAAAATGGATCCATGCCACAAGGTGCCAAAAACATCTGAGCAGTGGAAACAAGGGCAGGGATGGTGCTTACTGACATAGTTGCCAGTGTGAGTCCTCTGTGCAACTGTGCTTCTCCTTCTCAGTGTAAGAGTAGTTGCCTTCATCCTCCTGGAGAACAAGGTAAGATAGTCATGGGCTGACATGCTCACAAACACTTCTTATTCTCAGCTACAGCCACTGAGCCACAGCTACACTGGCTACAATGTCAGTTAGCACACTATGTGCAGCATGAAATCAGAGTTTTTCTGGCTGCACCCTAAACACCAACATCAGCTGCTCTTCACTTGTATTTCTGACAAACAAACTGGTTCTGCTTTGTATTCATGTGCGTGTGCTGAACATGCGTGCATCCTTTTGCAGTTGACCCTGCTTGTTTCCAACCCAGTCTCACGGCAGTTCGTGAAATAGTCACGAAATGTAATCTACTGATTTGTGCCCATGGACATGAATTTTCCATTTTTTACGTGCCTCTCAGCATGACTTTCAGACTAATGTATTTCTTTTTTTTCAATATTTTATTTATAGTTTTGAATAGAAAAAAGACAAAACACTGAGGCGGTCAACAGACAGAGGAACAATATCCGCCCCCCAAAAACACACACACACACACAAAAAAAAGCAAACAGGCAGACAAAGACAATTGGTGTACTGTATTACACAGAGTTCAATGTGTATCCTCTTACACTGTTTAAGTTTTAAGAGATATGTCGAAGCAAGTGTACATAACTACAAATTAAAGCCGTTGAGGTGTCATGGAGGTCCCACCAGCATCGTAATATAGTCAAGAAAGGGCTGCCATATCTGTTTAAACCTCTTTGCTTTCCCTGACATTTCATATCGAATTTTCTCCATGTATAAAGTACTAGAGATCTCTATGAGCCAGGTTTCAAAACGGGGGGATATTTCTTTATTCCAGATCTTCAAAATGATTTTCTTTGCAATTACCATACCATACTGGATTGACAAAGTTTTCCAGTGGCTTAGAGTTTCCAACTGCTGTGACCAACCTAGAATGGCCGTTTCTGGATTGGGATGGAGATCAAATCCGTAAACGTCTGAATAGCAACGGAAGACACCTGACCAGAACTTGTGAAGTTTTCCACAGAACCAAAACATATGAGCCAGGGTCCCACTAGTGTGTTTGCACTTGATGCAAAGTGGTGATGAGGATGGAAAGAACGAATGCAATTTAACACGTGAATAATGGAGCCTATGATGATATGATCTTATACTGAATTAACTGATGTCTTGAGTTAATTGAGCAGGAGTGTATGCTGTGGAGACATTTAGCCCATGCATCTTCTGAGATTTGTGTTCCAATTTCACCCTCCCAGGACTCCCTCAGATGCTGTGTGGATGGGGCAGTCTGAGCCGTGAACACATTCACAAACTTAGAAACCAGTTTTCTGTTATCAGGTTCAGTTATTAATAAGGACTGGAGTTCATCGGGAGAGTCATAAACTTCAAAATTTGAAATGTTTCTTCTGACATAGTTCCTTATTTGTAGATATCTGAAAAAGTGTGATGGCTGCAGTGTAAATTTGTCCTTAAGCTGAGCAAACAAAGAGAATACATTGTCAGTGTACAAATCATTAATAGTGACAAGACCTTTCCTCCTCCAGGTTGAAAAAATTGCATCTAATTGTGAGGGAGGAAATGCATGATTAAAACAAATAGGGGCAACATGGAAGTATTTGGTAGTTTAGACGCCTTTTTAATTTGGTACCATACCCTCAATGAATTTTTAACTAAAAAACTGATCCCTTTAAATGATGCAAGAGGTTTTCTTTCTGCATGGAGTAGCGCTGGAAGGGAAGTGCCACTAACATCCTGTTCATTGGCCACCCATGAGGGAGTTGTATCTTTAATTTCGTCAGGGTATGCATCCTGCCAGTAAATGAGGACTCGAGCAATAGCTGCTCAGTAGTAGTGCTGGAAGATGGGTAGGGACAGTCCTCCTAAGTTTTTAGGCTTGCAAAGATGTTTTTTACCAATACGATGTGTTCTATACCCCCAGATAAAGGGCATAATGATTGAATCTAATGTTTTAAAGAATGTTTTAGGTAGGAAAATGGGTATGCTTTGAAATAAATACAAAAACCTTGGTAAAGTCACCATTTTAATGGCGTTAATCCGACCTATCATTGACAGGGGGAGCGTTCGCCAATATTCAATGTCACTCTTTAGTTTGTCAGTCATAACTTTAAAGTTCAATTTGTAAAGCAGGTCTGACTGTTTGGGGATAGTGGTTCCTACGTACTTTATGTGGTCAGTAATTTTAACTGGGAGATTGCTAAGGAACTCGGTGTCTAGGCCCTCATTTAGAGGCATAAATTCACATTTTTGCAAATTTATAGTATATCCTGAAAGCCTCCCAAACTTTTTAATAAGATCCAATAGTGGTGGGACAGATTCTTCAGACTGTGAAAAAAACAGAATTATATCATCAGCATACAGAGCTATGTGATGATCCATTTTTCCAAGGTGTATGGGTTTAATTAGAGGATTATTTCTGATGCTGATAGCCAGGGGCTCTATGCATATGGCAAACAGCAGGGGGCTCAGTGGGCAACCCTGCCGAACACCACGATGCTGGTTAAAAGGAACCAAAGGATCTCTCTGAGTTGGTAAGGACTGATGCAGTTGGATAGGCATAGAGCATTTCTACCCATGAGCTGAAATTCTTGCCCAGGCCAAACTCCTCAATAGTTAACAGCATGTACTTCCACTCCACCTGGTCAAATGCCTTGTGTGCATCAAGTGCAAGGATTCCACTTTTTGGCTCATTTTGTTTGCTATACACAATGTTTAATAATCTACGAACATTAAAGAAGGAAAATCTTCTGGGAATAAAACCCACCTGGTCTGGGTGTATTATGGTCGATATATGCTTATTCAATCTATTACCTAAGATTTTAGTGAACACCTTTAAATCACTACAAAGGAGGGCTATAGGCCGATATGATGATGGGTCGGTCTCTTTCCTTTTTCAGAATTAAAGAGATATTTGCTGAATATAAAGAGTCTGGTAATTTTTTGTTTTTAATTGACTCTTTGTACATTCTTAGGAGAAGAGGAGCCACATCATTAGCGTAAGCCTTATAAAACTCTATACCAAGGCCATCAGGGCCAGGTGCCTTACCATTTGGGAATTCTTTTATTGCCGTGAAGATTTCCTGTAGCGATATTTCTGTATTAAGCTCATCTCGCGCTTTTGAATCTAGTTTGGGAAGTGGCAGAGATTGCAAAAACTGAAGGATATCTTCTTCCTTTGTGAGATTTTGAGAGTTGTATAATTCTTCATAATATTTCCTGAAACTATCATTAATTTGAAAAGGGTCTGTAACTAGAGAGCTTGAAGGAGTTTTAATCTTATGAATAGCCCTACTGGCTTGGGCACCCCTCAACTGTCGTGACAGCAAGGGTCCAGGTTTGTCACCCAATTCAAACTGCTTATGTCTTACTTTCAAAAGCAGAGTGCAAACTTGCTTAGAAAGTATGCTGTTATATTCATGTTTCAGTTTTACAATATCCTTAAGTACATGTGAGGATGGAGTTGTTCTGTATTGTTTTTCAAGTAAGGTGAGTTGCTCGTCTACTTCTAACCAACCTCTGTCTCCTTTGCTTTTTTTGTGTGGCTTCATATGATATCACAAATCCTCTTGATACTACTTTAAAAGCCTCCCACAATGTCGAGTCTGAGACTTCCCCTGTATCATTGAAAGCCACATATTCCCTAATAAAGGATGAACATTTTTCATAAAATATTTCATCATTCAGTAAGTTAGGATTAAATTGCCAGTTGTAATGGGCCCTTTTCCATCCAACATCGATGCCAATAGTAACAGGGCTATGATCTGAGATTAAGATATTATGGTATTTTGATGAAGAAATGGCTGGTGCCAATCTGGAGTCAATTAAAAAGTAATCAATTCTCGTATAGGTGCTGTGGACTTGGGAAAAAAAGGAATATTCTCTTTTTGTGGGATTCTGAATTCTCCAGATGTCAACAAAATTAAGAGATTTCATCAAATTGTTGAGTACAACAGTGGAATCGGAAGGACTGATCGGGCGTGAAGAAGATCGATCCATAAATGTATCTAAAATACAGTTAAAGTCTCCACTGATTATTAAGTTGGTCGTGGTTAGATCAGGAATAAGACTAAAAGCACCACGGAAAAAGCCTGGGTTGTCAAAGTTTGGTGCATATATATTTAACAGGGTGACATGAAACGTCAGGATGGTGCCAGTCACCAGTATGAAGCGACCATTTGGGTTACTTTTGGTGGATATGTGTTGGAAAGGAATATTCTTTTTAATCAATATGGCTACACCACGTGCTTTAGCTGAAAAAGTTGACTGAAACGTTTGTCCTATCCAGCTGCATCTTAGTTTCAGGGCCTCTGTGTGTTTAATATGTGTCTCCTGTAGGAACATAATATCAGAATGGAGGCCCTGCAAGTGAGAAAATACTTTTGCTCTTTTAGCTGGATTATTCAGACCCCTAACATTCCAAGAACTTAGACTAATAATATTATTTCCATTATATCTCTCAGTTTCTGCCTGGTGCCGTCAAATTCTTTGCGGTCCTTAATCACGTCTGCAGTGAGGTCCGGGAAGATGTTGACGCGCTGTCCTTTGTAGCTTAGCGGGCTTATGTTGCGGGCTATCTGCATTATTTTCTCTTTCACTTGGTCGTGGTGTATCTTGGCAATCATGATGCGTGGCTTGTTGCTCAGCGGGCCGAAGCGGTGAGCGCGGTCCACCTTGATCCCGTGAGGGAAGTGGTCTGCCCCCAGAAGCTTAGGCAACAGGTCTGATACAAATGCCGTAGGGGAGCCCTTTTCGACTTTCTCAGGCAGACCAACAATTTTAATATTTTGTCTTCTAGATCTGCCCTCGAGATCGCTCTGTTTAGCTTTTAAGAGTTTGTTCTGGGCGCGCAACTCCTCGCAACTCGGGCGTCGTGCTCCTCTTGTGTCTCCTCTAGGCTGGTTATGCGAGATGAGTTTGCGGCCAGAGCAGTTCTTACCCCAGCGAGAGATGTCTCCAGATTGTCAAACCTTGTGTTCATAGAGTTTTCCATTCGTCTAATGGCCTCTAGGATGGACGCTGAGGAGTCATCCTCCATGGGTGTGTCTGCAGGTTCATCACTGGCGCTAACAGAGCCAGGCGAGCTAGCGCTAGCTAGCTCATTCGGCAGACTATCACTTTCGCTCCCCGGAAGGCTGTCTTGCATCTTTTGAGGCTGTCTCTTGTTTTTAACCATCGTTGAGATTTTCATGAGTTACCTGGCGGCGTCAGTGCGGGTAAAAAGCGAGCGTATGTTATTTAAATTTAATGAGGGTGGGAGAGCAAGTGAAAACCACAACCTACTCCATGGCCTGCTCACTAGCGCCCCCATTAGACTAATGTATTTCAATTGGAAATAACTTTGCTGTCCTTGCCACGTATTTTGTTTTTCTGTCATTCAGGACTTCGCAGCGCGGAAACTGTTTTGTTTTTTCTTATATGTTTGCTATTTGTCTGTCACATATTCTAATGTATGTTTACATTTGTATATTCTATTGCTGTTCTCTATCTCATTTCTGTGATTTATATCAGTTTTGTTTTGGGCTCAACAATACCCATGATCCTCAGCTGTTTAGCTGAGAAGCAGGTCTGCTTTGATGATTTAATATTTAATATTTAATACTATGCCACCAAACTCTTGAAAATAGCTACCTGCCTTTACACTAATATCCAGCACATAGTGCACTAATATCCAGCACATAGAGCAACAGTATAATTCATTTGCAGTTGTGGTTCTGTACACCTGACAAATTGTTCAACTCCCCAAATATACCTTCGAACTCCCCAAATATAGACAGTTTATTAAATGCCCACCCAGAGAGGAGAACATTCTGGATCACTGTTACACCATGTTATGGGAATCTTCTGTTGAATAAAGCAGAGTCAACGGCTGTCTTTCTGTAGGTTTAATTCTTACGTTTGACCCACTGCACTCCTCAAGCATGAGATGCACAATGAGTACCGAGTACAATAGATTATAGGTTAAATGCAAAAGAAACAAGGTTATGTCCGGAGACGAAAAGGAAAACATCTTCTGGAGACTACACAACAGTGTAGCCCTGAGAGAAAAGTGTCAGAGATTACACAGCTATGCAACCCTGTACCAGCCCTTGTCCTTGATGGGACGAGGTGCCCTGTCAGCTTACTGACATGTGGAAAAGTACTAAGCATATGATATTTCATAAGGCACAATTGTACAAATACAACACTATTATTATTAAATCACAAGTATCTCTGACCACGTCATGGTCCACCTGATTCCTGCATACAAGCAGAAACTAAAACTCTCTAAATCTGTTGTGAGGACATCAAAGAAGTGGACCAGTGGGGCTGTGGAGGATCTCCAGGACTGCACAGACAGGGATGAATTCAGGACTGCCACCAACAGGCTGGATGAGTATATGGAGGCTGTGACCTCATACATCAGCTTCTGTGAGGACTGCTGCATACCAACACGCACCAGGGTGAGTTACAACAATGATAAACCCTGGTTCACAGCCAAACTCAGACAGCTAAGGCTGGAGAAGGAGGAGGCGTTCAGGAGTGGGGACAGAGACAGGTTGAGGGAGTCTAAGTACAGGTTCAGCAAGGCGGTGAAAAAAGCCAAACACCTGTACTCTGAGAAACTACAACACCAATTCTTAGCAGGTGACTCTGCTTCTGTCTGGAGAGGGGTCAGGCAGATCACTAACTGCAAGCCCAAAGTCCCCCACTCCACGAACAACTCACGCCTGGCCAACAGCCTGAAAGAGTTCTACTGCCGCTTTGAAAGACCGTGCGACAGTCCTGACACCATCCCCCGTGACACCATCCACCAGCCCCACCAATCCATCACTGACCCACTCCTGGACCCCCAGCAGTTCTCCTACAGAGCCAACAGGTCTGTAGACGATGCAGTCAAGATGGCCCTCCACTTCATCCTGCAGCACCTGGACTCCCCAGGAACCTACGCCAGGATCCTGTTTGTGGACTTCAGCTCTGCCTTTAAACACCATCATTCCAGCACTGCTACAGGACAAGCTCTCCCAGCTGAGCGTGCCTGACTCCATCTGCAGGTGGATCACAGACTTCCTGTCAGACAGGAGGCAGCATGTGAGGCTGGGAAAACACATCTCTGACTCTCGGACAATCAGCACCAGCTCCCCTCAAGGCTGTGTTCTCTCCCCTCTTCTCTTCTCCCTGTACACCAACAGCTGCACCTCCAGTCACCAGTCTGTCAAACTCCTGAAGTTTGCTGACGACACCACCCTCATTGGGCTCATCTCTGGTGGGGATGAGTCTGCCTACAGGAGGGAGATTGACCAGCTGGTCATGTGGTGCATTGAAAATGACCTGGAGCTAAATGCTGTGAAGACAGTGGAGATAGCTGTAGACTTCAGGAAGAACACAGCTTCACCCTCCCCCATCATCCTGTGTGACTCCCCAGTCAGAACTGTGGAGTCCTCCCGTTTCCTGGGGACCATCATCACCCAGGACCTCAAGTGGGAGCTGAACATCAGCTCTGATCAATCCCTGATCAAGAAGGCCCAGCAGAGGATGTAGTTCCTGCGGCAGTTGAAGAAGTTCAACCTGCCAAAGACAATGATGGTGCACTTCTACACCTCCATCATTGAGTCCATCCTCACCTCCTCCATCACAATCTCGTACATTGCTTCTACTGCCAAGGACAGAGGCAGACTGCAGCGTGTCATCCGGTCTGCTTAGAAGGTGATCGGCTGTAACCTGCCCTCTCTCCAGGACCTGTACACCTCCAGGACCCTGAGGCGGGCAGGAAAGATCATGGCCGATCCCTCCCATCCTGGTCACAAACTCTTCAGGACACTCCCTTCTGGCAGCATCAAAACCAAGACCTCACGCCACAAGAACAGTTTCTTCCCCTTTGCAACTGGGCTCCTCAACAAGACTTGCTATTACTTACCACTGTTTCTGTTCTCCCCTGTGTGTTTCAGACAGTGAAATAACATGAGACGTTACTTGGATGTAACTCCAAGTCTATACATTTGTACTGTAAATGAGAGATATATAAATTGTGGGGAATGTCAGTGAGGTCAGCTGTGATGTTGGATGTTAAATCTTGCATTCTGCATTCTGGTTAATCCCATAGCTGTTGAATGGGGTTGAGGTCAGGGCTCTGTACAGACCAGTTAGGAGCTTCAGTCAAATGGGGAAAACAATTTCTTTGTGGAGCTGGCTTTATGCAAGGGAAGGCTGTTCTCATGTTGAGACAGGAAGGGACCTACCCCAAACATTATTGTTTAAAATGTCACTGTATGTTGAAACATTTCCCCTCACTGGAACTGAGAGGCCTGGAGAAGCAGCTTGAGACAAAAAATACACAGGGGTGTCCATATACCTTTGGTCATATATGGTGTCTTGCACACATACCTTTTGGTTTCCATTGCCTGTTTATACATGTAAGATGAGAGTTCATGCATGTGTGTGGTGTGTATGTAGAAAGCCTATTGTTTTCTGTATTTTCTAAAACTGCACCTCAGTTTATCGCTGATACACACATTTCTCCTCAGATCCCCCATCTGCCCTGTTTGATTACACTTATCCTCTAGAGAGAGGGGAGGAGAGAGAGAGGGAGCAGTGCCTTTGAGTCTCCTCCGCCATTTCACACAACAAAATAAGATGTTTCATCACACAATGCTTCTCCACCAAATGAGCTGGGTGAAAATTGCCTTTTGAATAATCCGCCTCTTGATTTTTTTCTTTTTTCCTCCTGAAAGGTTTTCTGAAGGTTATTGTTAAGAATAATGCAGCTCATGCCCCCCTGCAGATGACAATCATCTTTCCAATTTGTTTGAGATTAGGTCATATGAAAACAGCACATCGTAAACACACAGTGTCTGTATGCCGGCGATGGAGAATGGAAAGGGTGGCACCGTTTCCCCCTGTTCTGAGTGCATCCAGCTTTGATTGCTGTGACACTGGCAGTGGGAGAAACCAGGGCAACAAACAAACAGAAATCCACAGATCTCTGTTACTAACTGGGAGAAAGAGAGAAGGCCAACCCCCACCCTCGTATCGAAGCAGCATGACCAGATTGGATGTTTGATTCAGTAAACACACTACGGCTTCAGCTGCTTCTTTTGATTCACACTTTTGATTCAACATAAATCATATCTGAACAAACAAACAAGTTCTCAGTGTTTGAGATACGATAGTATTGACATTAGCGGAGCCATTTGAAAAGAACATTAATATTTCTCTTAGCACTACTAGAGATTGACTTTTATCACTGAGACACTTAAAATAGCATTGCGGTGCCTGGCCTCTGCTGGTCAGCTGTGCTGTGTGTGAGTGGGTGGATTGCAGTAATTTTCCTTGCATGGTTGAGATGGCAGACTGGGGCCTAAAAGGGCATCTGCTAGAGATTAACCTGCTACATCAAAATAAAGATTTCTGAGACCCGGGAAGCTGAATGTCTGCAGAATCCTGACTGCAGCGAGGCTAACGGCAGATTCCTCAGTGGTGATAACTTGCTTAATGCCTTCTGAATAGAAAATCAGTTGACTGGGTCAGATCAGTACTCAAACGTGTGTTTGAGATGCAACTACACAATCAATGGGCTGCTAATTGTTTCAGAGACATTGACATTTTTTTCTATCTAGAATGTCAATAATGAGCTAGTTGTCTTTTCTGAAGAGACGCTATGATACACAATGTTCAACTATAAATAGTAGTCAGATAATTACATTACATTACAAATGTAATCTACTGAAAAACCTTTGTAGAATGTATTTAAACAATAGCAAGTAGGTCCAAATTTAAAATTCGAAGACCCTTCTAGCAAGCTGGAAGACTGCGTTCACTGTTCATTACAACTACTAGACATACATGTTTGACAGAGTGAACAACTTTGCTATTCTTAGAGCTCAGTCATGCCATCTCGTCTTGTGCTTTTGCAGAGTTAAACTCTGGTGAACTCTGAGAAGTGAATTTGCATCCTTGAGCAACTGCAGTCTGAGAAATGAAGGGTCCACAATGGAGGAAGAAATCATATTGGCTGTATTACATCATGCAATTATATATAACCTTAACCCCTGATATAATAAGAAATACAGATATTTTCACTTATTGTCCAGTTAACCAGTTAACCAGTTAAGGGCTCCCATAGTCAAAAACCACTTTCCTTCACAAGAGCATGCAAATACATTTTGCTGTGCCTCTTCCCAGTGTCACAGGGCTCTAACAGCCACACTGATAGTGGGACTGTTACTGTTTGTTCAAATATGAATAACTATCTCTGTCTATTCTTTCCCACCTTCCATCTGTCCTCTTCATGGTCATGTCCATTGTGTTCTAATGCAGCCGAGTTGACAATATCTTTATTCTCATTTACATGCGTTTGTGTTTTTGATGTCAGACATCAGAGCAGATAGAAATACACAGAATTAGAGTTGGCCTCAACAGAAATAATTGCATGGTGGTTGCTTATAAAGTGGCTGTTTTATAACCTCAACATTGTCTGACAAAGTCAACATAAATATAACTTAATGATAGAGGAGTGTGATATATCACGCTGTGTGTGAGTGACAAATGAGTGTTCACAAAGAACATAGTGTTTAATATTTCCTTAACGTGTGGTACTGTGTTAACCATGCTTAATACACCTTTGACTGAATGTCTGAAAGCCTATGTCAAACATTAGGATTATTTATTCAGTGCAGTGCCTGTATAATATGAAATACAGTGAGACAATATATAAGCTGCTTTGGGTTTCCTCTCTGCATCAACGTAGAAAAGTGATGAGGGGCCAACTTTGCACCGACACCTGGTGGCAGAAAAGAGAAAAGTATGTTGGATTTTATGAGACTGGAGCACAGTCAGAGGATGCTGCGTTCTCACTGCTACTACACTGCAGGGGCATTGCAACCAGTGTGACACTCTCAGGTGCTGTCTCTGCACATTTACACTTTGGCCACACAGTGGCTTTAAAGGAAACAACATAAGTTTCATCTTATTGTGAGCATGAACCTACTCAACAACAAGCAATCTGATAATTTATTTATGAGACGTGTGCCACGTGTGTGTGTGTGTGAAATGATGTGCCTGATGGTAACCTAAATAAATATATGAAGGGAACTGTGTTCTAGTATTTGTTTGTTGTGTTGAAGGTCAAATGTTGCACTACTGACAGGTCAGGAATCATTAACAACATTGGGGTTTATCCTCCGTCTATTCATTAAATCTTTAAATTGTATGTATCACTTGTGTACTTTTTTTTCGTCATTTGGAAAATTTCACATAAATACAGCTACTAGTTTTGAAGATACCTTATCACAGACCTGGTTGAGTAGTGGCAGAATAAGGCTCAGGGGATCAGCAGATTTAGTGGGACACATTCTGGGGGCCACAAATATCCATATTAAATTAAGTATCCATATTAAATTAAGCATGGAATTTCTCTACACCTCAGTCAGGGATGTTTGACGACCATGGCTGAGGTGTAGCAGCAGCTGCATTCCTAGTTAACTCAAAGTTAACTATGGTATCATAGTTAACTTTGAGTATTGCTTATAAAACTAAAGAACATAGTATGGAATTGGTTTACTGCTCCTTGCTCCCTGCCCCCCTCCTCTACTGTGACGGACACCAAGGCCTCAAAATAACTGGTGCAAAAGTGAGTCTAGTTTTAATGTACTTCACAGTCATTATCCAGACAATACTATATTCATTTGATGTTTGTCTTTTCTTTTTATAGAGCAAATGTCATAATTGGTTTTGACTGGTGAATCAGTAATGGTGTTGTGCAATGTAACTCAGGGCTGACTAATCTTTCAAAGGGTTGTACTCAGTTGGGTACTACACTCAAATCAGACCAAAAATACAAAAGTCCATTATCCCTGCAATAAAGAGTTAATGACCCAACATCGGGAATATATTTGCCAGGGCGCCCATCTCCTTGAAAGGGCCAAAGGATAAGGAGTCATTAAAGCAGTGTTATCTGGTTCAGATAGCATTGGCATGTCTGTGAAGATCATTATTTTTGCCCCTGGAGCCGTTTGGCAAAGGAGAGCAGGGCTAACTGCACACCCAATGCTTACTCCAGGGTCAGCTGTGACACAGGGATGAAGACGCTAACGATACACAGCCTGGCAGTTAATGCTTTTTCTAAATGGTCTTAATGACTATGGACCCTAATGTGGGAGAGCTTGGGCTCTCTGTTTTTCTTTGTGCTTTGTCAGCTCACTGTAGCTGCCAGGGACACAGCTGACTTTGTTGCTTTTTCATTTTCTTTACTTTTCACAGGGTATCTTCTACTTTGATGTTTATTTCTTTTCTTCTGGAGGGAGAGGAGTACACATCTCATAGCCCCGTGGCTCATGGCCCTGCTGAGCTGTGAGTGGTTTATATTGTAATAAAGAGTCTTAAATAAAACACAGCATTGTGCCTCCCAGTTCAGCCTTCCCTTTGGTAAAGCTGAGTGCTTTTGTGACGGAAAACCCCAAATTTCAGACAGACACAAGAGAGTAAGAGGGAGCTGACTTTAGCTCAGACACAAGTAACTTGTAACTTGTAGGCAGAAGAAATATTCAGTGTGGTTCACTGCATTATTGACATATCTGTATTCCTATGAGGCTAACGGATTGGATTGGATTGGATTGTGTACTGTAAGTGGTAATGCTATTAACTATGTGTAGACCTGAAAGACCTGAAAGACCTGCAAGAATCAGGAAAAATCAGGAAATCTAATATATATGTACAAGTCTATCCTCCAGAATAATGAATAATAAAAAATAATAATATAATAATAATATAATAATAAAAAGCAAAATCTTGAGATTGACGTTGTTGAAACTCTGTTGAGAGCTCTGCTATCCTGAATGCAGGCAGTGCACCTGCTCCTCATTATCCCATCGGTTCTGCAGTACTTACTTAAACCCAGCTGTCCAGTCAGATCGTTCAGTCTACTTTTCAGTTCAGGTCAGTCTTCTAGTGAATCCTCTAGTTTTGTTACTTCCTTCTGAGTTGCCTTTTCCTAACTAATTCTTCTCTTGTACTCCAGGATCATTCCCTGTCTGACTGCCTGCCTACCTATTGCTCATTTTAAGCCCAGCCATCTCCATCTCACTACTCTGCCCCCCACCCCCCAGCTGCTCCTGGCCTCCTCACCGGCAGGTGGTGATGTAACTTGATGAGTCTGCAGCACAAACAAAGCTAAATAATCCACCATTGCTGTTGTTGTTTCTCTCTTCGCACATAGCTATTCGATTTTAACAATTACTGCATACTGCCAGTTTACAAAGTGAATGTAAGAGTGGGCATTTTCAAAAGATTACACTCTGGAACCTCGTTTTAGAAGTTTGCATTTTTAGGCCCGAAAATGCTGTTGTTGTGTGAATGAAAGGCCAAAGGTTTACTGTTTTATGCAAAAACCATTGTCGTGTCCAACTCTTCCTTCTTGAAGGCAGTCACTGCTCTGCCCCTCCTTACCTGCTCACCTCATTCATTCTCCAGCCTTAAACTTACCTGCTCTGGTTCAACTTCCTTTTACAGTGGATCCAGCTAAACTTGCCACCTGAGTCTGTGTTCCACTTCTGGGCCCACTAAATTATCTTTGCTTACAACAACATAAATACTAACAAAAGCCTCTCTGAGTGGACCACAAATTTGTCTGAAATGAAGGCCAAGTGCAAGAGGGCTCTGACTTCACCCTGGAACCTGAGGCACATGGTTGTCTGTTCTGTTAGTGTGTCTAGTTTCAGTGTTCAGTATCTGGGATCTCTTTGCATGTTCTACGCTGAAGATAGTCGCATAATCTTTATACATCACATCATTGTATCTCTTGAACAACAAAGAAGTCAGACAGCCTCAAAACTGAAAGAAGAGGAGCTCTGGTAATCAGGGCCCTCATTCGCAAGTTCAGCAGTGCAGCCAGAGCCATCTGATGGAGAGCTCTGTGAAGGGGAGATAAAAGCTGAGCAGAGGTCTACCACTGTCAGAGTCCAGCAACACAGAAGAGACATCACAAGGACCCTATTCAAGTTATTCAAGAGAATTACGGTAAACTGAAAACTGAATTCAGAGTCACAGCCTGGATCAAACAATTCATCCACAACTCTCACTCAAAGGAAAGGAGACAAGGAGAGCTGTCAACTAAGGGTCTGTCAGAGTCTGAAAGACAACTGATTTTGGAAACACCAAATCAAGGTTTCCAAAGAAAAATAGGTGCAAAGAAAGCTGGACAAAACATGATGAACTTCATCCGTAAGTGAGCAGCATCCATGGGTCCTTTCCTCCAATCACAGACTATCCAAAATGCTGATCAAACACAGTCATGATCAGGTGATGCCTTCATGCATGAGAGACATTCTAGTGCAAATATAAAACAAGTATTGGATCCCAAGAGTCTGACAAGAGGTAAACAGGATCACTACAGCTTGTACCACCTCTTAGAGATGGATAGTAAAACCTGTGCAGCACGTAACAACACCCCTGCCAAGAGTACATAGCATTGTTCACCTGTGCTGTGATCTATGCAGTGCATCTGAAAACAGCTGAAGGGATAATGTTAACAACGTTAGCTAAGCTACACATAGGTCAACCTCTTCAATTGTGAGGTTAAACTGCCTTCTTGTTTTGATGCCGCCGACGTTAGAGATACAGAGTTCATAAGAGTTCATGGGTTAAGTTCATCCACTCATGACTAATTCTAAGTGCAAAGTTTAGGTACAGGTTGATATGTAAGAACATTGTTACATTTTCTAGCTTTTTGGCCTGAACTGTAGTTGAGAGTACACTGGTTTCTTTAGATTAAGGCTTGGGCTGGCGGTGTGGACACACTCTTGTGTGCAAACTGCAGCAGTTCAGGTGAGGCCATCATGCACAGGTGAGGTAGGCGGTGTGGCCCAAGGCTAACTTAGCCTGGCTTGTATACCAGCCTTTGCGGCCTGGACCGCTGTGTTGATGAAGGATGGTAGTGAGACACTGTGGTGGCATTCATAATCAGAAGCTTTCCTCTGCAGCAACGAAAGCAGAACATGGCCCTCCAACACTATTAAGCTGCAACCTTAGCTTCTCTGGACACTGTTACAGTTGGTGATTACAACTACTTAGTGTAAACCTTTCTCAGACCGTTCTCATTTGTTAGTTAAGCTATTTTTCAGAATTAAAAAAACAAAAACAAATTAAGCTTTCAAAAAGTGATGGGTACAAAATCAGCCATTTCAAAAAGTGGTGGAGACATGTTCCCAGCTTCCCCAGAGTAAATGACACAGATGTACTTGCAAGTCATGGTTTAAAAGTTCCTCCATATGATTAAAAAATAACACCCCGGGGTAATTTTAAAATCATAACATAGTGGCTATTGGTAGCGTCATTCTCAAACTGTTAACTCTGCCTTCCATGAACCAGTCATGAAAACACTGTTTCTACCATAATGCTCAGTTCATCTGTTATAGATTGGTAAATGCTTATAGTATTCTATGGTTAACTTCTCCTAGGCCAACAAAAGACATACGTTTGCTCAAACATCACCCGCATTTATTTGCATATGTTGTAATGGTGCAGACAGTCATCACATTGTGTTGCATCATCCCTTTGGCCACAGACGTCATGGCAGTAACAATGTCACATTATTAGCAGCAGGACTCGGGTTAACATCTAAATCCAGGGCAGCTGAGCCATAATAATACATGACACATGTCTGCTGTTAGTGAGAATTCCTCTCATGGTTGCCACACTTTCTTTTGATTTGACTATACTGTAATCTCCATCTACTCTGAGTGTTTTCATCTACTAAAGGACTTTCAACAGCTTGTGCCTAATCAAAGAGTTTCTCTCTCTTCTTTGTGTCTGTGGATAAGGAAATTCAATTAGCTTAATTGGCCTGGATATTATGCTCTGTAATGTGGTGTCGACAAACTTCACAGGGCACTTTAGAAGCACCTCACTAATGAGAGCAATAACTTTAATCCAAATGTTTTACCTCGACATCCCAGATGATTCTAAATTGAAATCCAGGTAATTAGTTGAAATAACCCACGAGGAGATAGATGGTGCCTCTTCTTCTTCGTCTGCTAATGGCAAAGTATGAATGAAGTGTTGGCTTTTCTCTTGTTCCTTGTGAGACACATGACAGCACCAAAATAGAAAATCCACTTTTTACTCTGTCAAGAAGAAAGCCTATTGTGTATTTTGAGCTGAACAAAAGATGGATTTGAAAAATGTGCAAATATCTTATTTGAATGGGAAATTTCAACCCTGAAACCAAGGCTCTTCACTCTGAGGCTCTGTGAGCTCCCTTTCATTTTAGCAAAACTAAGAAGGGCATTTTACAAGCACCAGAGACAATAAACTGAGGAAATAATTTTTACTTTTAGTCATATATCATAGACTGCAACATGCTTTGCTGGTTAGGGCAATTAAACAGGGAACAGGCTTACTCTGGTGGTGGATTGGTAATGCTCTGCTCTTGTGTGAGACATTTAGCTTTAGTTGATTCAGTAAACATAGGAGTATGAAAGCAGACTCTCAGATATGAATCTCAGTCATTGAAAAAACAGTCAAATTTATGACAGAAAAAAAGACACCACACTCACTGTTAACACAATAAAACTGTATTACATTTGTGCTTAAAATTATTACAATTACAGTATTTACAAGTGTTGTCCTAAAAATAAACATCTCATGCTGGATGACACATAAAAAGAAATCATTGTACAACAGCAAGCAAAAGTGAATATTTCTTTTATGTACACCCATAATTTACAAATTAGAGAAGGATCTTTTCTTTTCCAGCTAAGAAATGGTGCAGAGTGCTGTCACAAGCTGATATTTAATACAGAAATATCAATGGTTTTGGTTGTTTGAAGAGGATGAAACTCCTCCACAGCAGGGAATCATTGACTGACCAGTTAAATGAACCCAAAGCTGTGTGGAAAATTACAGAGCCTTCCTCAACATTAAGCCGGTGATTGAGAAATCATTGATTAGATTCAAGTACCAGCATGTCAAACAACCAAATTATGGACAACTGGTGATGCACTGAATGTTTATCAAATAAATAGTGTACAAAAAGTAACCAACCCAGACTGATCCCTACACCCCTACAACCACTACAACAACTTGCCTCCATGCGAATCTCTCCATATTTCAGTTTGACCGCTGTGAAAGCAAGATTTTAATAAATACAAAAAGTCTGTTTCAGCAAAAAATACACAGCCTGTCTTCACAAGAACAGAGCCTGTAATCAAAGTCCAAACCCAGGCTGCCCAGATACTGCTGAAAGTAGTTCTGATGGAATGCATTTCAGGAATGGACCTGACTCTTGTCACCACTTGAAAGGTCTCACACAGCCAGGTGTTTTTCTGCAGGCATTAAGTCTGGTCCAGAACATTACACAACTACTACTTTTTTTGTTTGCTTGTTTGTTTGTTTTTTGGCCACTTGGGGGCTGCAGAACAAGTTAAAAACATAACTTCTGACATAATATACTATCAGCATGGGGCAAACAGTTTCTTATTTACACATCCAGCAGACAAAGAGCAACTTTAGCATCTTACTGGAGCTGTTTGTCTCCACCTGGTGAATGTCCATCCAATCCTCCTTTTAGGTCTGGTTTTGTCTCCACCAACTCCTGTGAAAAGTATCTGGCTCCTTAACTGCACAGTGCTCCACTTTCTTCACCAGCTACTTGCTAACTCCTGTTTAGTTTGGCTGAAAAGCTCAGAGTTAGATGATGGTGTAAATTTCTGGGGAAATAAAGGATTATCTTATTTTATCTTATCTTATGATAATCTGTAGTTTCACTACCAGGGCGCCTTTTACATTAGAAAATAGATGTCATTTTATCCATTGTTAATTTATTAACAAATGCTGATTAGAGCAGCTTTATTGTTTTCAAAAGCCACTTACTTTGATGACAAATAGTCTTTGACATTGACATTCAAAGCCAATCTCAACAGCCAATCACACTTTTACCTCAAGTATCTCAAGTATATTAATGTAGAGAGAAATTTCATCTGTCAGAAGAAAAGCATTATGTCACAAAGTTGAGTGTTAGCAACTGTTGGCATGTTGAAATCCTTGTGATCAGCTGTGGAACCCTAAAGTCCTGAAAGCACTACATGGACCAGACCAAGCCTTGTGAGACTGCATGGCAGATAAGTCCTCAACCTGAAGAGAGATCCTAATACACACACACACACACACACACACACACACACACACACACACTCACACAACAACAACAACTTAGGCATCCAAAGGCATTATGTTTGCCACTCTTCAGTTTACATTCACTGTGTTTTTAATCTGATATCATACAGTAAAAAGGTCTATCTCAAAATTACATCGATTGACGATACCTCAGTGTATTTTAGATTCAAGTAGAAGTTGGACTATGCAGTCAGGTTGGATGCAGTCTGTCCAGATGAAGTGAGACAAGTCTGGTTTTGGGTGGGTTAATTTTTCTTTTTCCAACAACTGGAAACACCGGTGTTTATTGGCCAGAGGGAAAGAGGCAGCATCCATCAGTCACAAACAAAGAAATAGACAAACTGTTTTTTCATAGTTGTAGTTTGTTGTATGCTTCCAGGGCCTTTCCCTGCCACACTGGCGTGTCTATGGCTATTTTGTACAGCAGAGTGTGTCCCCTCCCAGGGAGGCTCACTTAGTTATGTACATGTGGGGGACAGGAGATGAACAGGAGGCAATAGTGCTTTTTGTTGTGTGATTGCAAGCTCTCCTTCAGTCTCTCTCTTTCTCCCACTCCTCCTCTTCCTCCTCTTCCTCCATGTTGGCCTATGAGGGTCAGCGGACCTGGGGAGCGTAGCCCTCCTTCATCAGCCCCTCCTCGTAGTCTGTCTGGCACAGGATCATGTTGTTCTTCAGGAAAAATTTGTCTCCCACACAAAACCTGCACCACACAAAGAGACAGAGGAGGGGGTGGGGGTTTACATAAACATCAAAGCCAGAATCTCATCATTAGTACTCAGCTGTAGGCTAGCAGGCCCAGCCTGCTGCAGCAGCAGCTTTGTGACTATTGTGAAGAATCTCTACCTTAGCTACCATAACCCCCTTCAGCTGCAGCAGTGCCGTGCGCAAACGAGGAGTTCTCCTCCAGGAAACAGTCCACTCAATTACAAGGCGGGAAATACAGGGCTTAGGGGGTGGGGGTTACTTTGAGTGGAGAAGGGGCTCTGGTGTATACGAATGGAATTATCTCTGTTTCAGGCCAGGGTTCCTTTCCACCTGCAGCTACTACAGAACCACCCCCACCCCTTACTGACCATGGCAATCCCTTCCTGCTCCAGCCAGGGGAGCCCACAGTTACGCTTGACCTTTCAGCACAGCACCACGTGGAGATTATGTTGAACATGTAAGAGAGGTAACTCAGCTGTATTGCCCTGAGGGCTGCTTATCTCCTCCAAAGTGCAGGTTGGACAAGGTCAGAAAGCAGCAGTGCCAGTGTTTACCAGTGGGGAGGTGGAGCTGGGGTGGAGGTAAGGGGACAGTGAGTCTCGCCTCCATTTGACTTCCCTGGATGTTAAGACTGCTGAGTTCAGTGCTGGGAGCTGCACACAGCAGATGCAGCTCAGGTACCTGACGAGCTCAGGCTGTTTGTAGCATTTATTCAGGGCTGCAGGGCAGATTGAGAGAATGATTTGTTACATCCACTTGGGACCAATTAGCAGGATTCAAATACACCGTAGGTATTGGCACAAAATACTGAGAGTGAGAATGGTGTGTTTCTTGAAAAAAGCCAAATGTTTTGAGGAAGAGATGACATTTATTTTGAACGAGATATGATGTAAAGCTGAAGTACTTTTTTGAATTCATGAACGGATGGAATGGATTAAATGAGGATAAAGTACATAACAGTAGGTGACTGATTTTAGGGATGCCTTCCTGCCAACCTTAGCAGTACTATAAGAAATGAATGACTCATCGGATAAACTCTGCTGATAAAATCAGCTTCACCAAGCTAATGTTTTTTAAGCTAAATTTTAAATGAATTCTCTCTGTCATGGCTGACAAATACATACTGACCTGTTTTCTCCAAAATTACAGAAGTGAGACAAAACAAGAGAAGCTGGACTCATAGCCTAAAAACAAGGGGTAATAAATTTTTTGTTAATGTTTATTGTTTAAAAATTATCATTTAAAACCTTCATGCAGAGTGTGAGTCTGGGGGGAGGGATGCTAAAATCCCTTTATAGAAATATCATTTAATGTAATATTTTTTGTCCAAGAGAAGAGCAGCCTCAGCACAATTGTGTCCAATACAAGAGTAATGTTTAGTCTTCTTCTCTCATGACTTCATGAGGTTTTTTGCCTCTTTCACTTCATTATACTTTATATACTTTATACATCATTATACTATACAGATCATCTGAAAAAGAATGAATTTAAATGAAAGGTCTTGAAAATATTTCTTATTGCCCTGAGACAGCTTTGACTGGAGACTTGGACATAGTTTATAACACAGGTGAATGATTGTCTAAACCCTGATAAATTATAAAATTATACTTTTTGCTTCTGAGTTGTAGCTTTCTTTCCTCAACTGTGCCAGATGATCTCCTAAACCACCAACTCAAGATGAATTCAGCTTTTTTTTTTTTCAGCAGATGGAAATGTTTAGCCTGCAGTGTAATTTCCGTCTAACATATCTGGTTAATGCCAGGATACTTCACACCTTTATTAGCAAACTAAACATAGATGACTCACATCCATCATCTGCGCTGTTTGACACAGTGATTGGGTCAAGGCAAAGGCCTGTTTCATTCATCCACTCCAAAATATGTTCTGTTTAAATGATATGTTCACTTCCACTTTAGCTTTATCTCCTTTATTTTTTTTTACCTTCTCTCAAGTCATCCTCTTCCTCTCCTTCTCTCCTCTTCCCACACCTCTCATCCCTCCCTGCTATTATTTCACCCATAGCCAAATTGTTTCTGCTTGGTGAAATGTCAACAGCATATGTGACATATGTGCACCAATTATGATGGGGCTATTACACTGAGCCCATCACAGGCATGTCTAATAAAACACCTTGTAATGCCCTAGTATTTCCACTGTTTGTGTTCGTGTTGCTGTGTGCAGCTTTCAGTGCAGAGTGATAAACTGAATAAATGAAAATATTCTGATAAAAAGGTGAGGCATACCTTAAGTGTTTGTCTTCATTTACCCAGTAACCCAGAAGAACAATAGTGTGAATGCTTGAAGCATTCACACTATTGTTCTTCTATTTTCCGTAAACTAGTCCCGCATACTTTGTGCTATTAAAACCATTCAGGTATCAAAATGTTCAGCTCATTCAGGACATTCCTGCTTATATTCAACTTTTTGATCTTATGCTTGTATGATTTTATATGATTTTTTTTCTGAATTAAAAAATGAATGGGATCCTATGGGAGCTTTCCCAATCCCAAGGTTCCCGGTTCGATCCCCGCTTCAGACACTGAAATTTCACTGCACTTTCTGCCGTAGAAAGTATTCTGTCATGAAAATGTTTCACTTTTTAAGCTTTTCACTGTTTTGCTTATTCAACTTTGTTCAACTGTTTATGCTTTTATGCTATTTTGCTATTTCACTATCACTACAATTGCTTTTACTACCAAACCTTCCACTGTGGACTTCAGTGGCGAGATCAGTAACGCAGATGCTTACCAACCCAAACTCTCGTGTTCAAGCCCCGACCCAGACGAATATCAAAAGCCCTCCAGAGAAAAGAAATAATAACAGAGAGCATTATGAACATTTTACGCTTTTTGCAATTGTGTTATTTATACTCTTCTTGCAATGTTGCAGTTTCACTACCACTACAATTGATCTTAGCACCGCACAGTACCCTGTGGTCTTCAGTGGCGCAACCGGTAGAGCAGTTGTCTATCGATCATGAGGTTGCTGGTTTGAGTCCAGCAGTGGATGGTTATAGCTTTTTAAAAAATAGTATTACTAACAATAATATTAATAAAGATTTGAAGAGCAATAGTGTGACCGTAGGATTCACGTTTTTTTGCCATAGCAGCCTCTGATCATCAAGAGGAGCCCTCACCTGCTCTATTCACTCCATATTATCTGGCTCTCTCTCTCTGTTCATAAAACACCCAAACCAGGCCACTTTTTAAACTGCCATACTGTGGTCGGTATTCACTTTATCTACACAATAATAATAATAGAGATCATTATGAATATTTTACGCTTTTTGCAATTTTGCTATTTATGCAAGTTTGCAATTTTACTACCACTACAATTAATTTTACCACCACCCTGTATCTTGTGGTCTTCTGTGGTGCAACCAGTAGAGCAGTCACGAGGTTGCCGGTTCGAGTCCAGCAGCGACTTCCAACTTGGAACTTTTTCTTCTTCATTTCAACAATGATTTCAGCCATTTCCAGCATTGCTTCAGCGATCCATTCAGTGCTCAGCATTCACACGCATTTTCCGCAGGAAATGCAAATTATCTAGTTGTTTAATGTTTTTACAAATGTGCATTTCTGTAATTGTTGTGTATGAAGGAATATCATGCAGATTTGCAAAAAACACTATATAAATACAAATCCATCTGCCCATGAAGACTGTAGGATTTTGTTGTATGCCTTTATTAGGTTTGGATTCTGAAAGTTTTAATGAAATGATATATATATATGAATGATATAATTTAATTTATAAATAATAATAATAATATTTTCTGTATTAAAATTGTATATGTGTGTGTGTGTGTGTGTGTGTATGTTGATTTAAAGGTGGTTAGTCATTTCTCTGTAGACCTACATCATTTTTTGCACAGTTGCAAAACCTGCAGTTTGGATTTCAGTCATACTTCAGTCATACATTTTCAACAGAGGTTGACATCCTGTTTTTTAATCCCACCTGCAAAGCTGCGATTGGTCAGTTTTTTCTTCCAGCTGAGGCAGGCATTTTTAATGAACACAACACCAGATCTATTTAAAATTTCAGAGGGATCTTGGCTGTGGGCAGTGATTCAGTGATTCAGAGGTCTGGAGCTAACTTAAATACTCCTTAGCTGCTTTTGAGAGAGACTGTCTCAAAGTGTGTGCTGTTATTCCAGATTGTAAACATGTCTCAGCCCTAGTGTATTTAAGTTTATGGTGGCAGGCTCTCCAGCCACACACACTGCAGTGTGGCCATTAAAAGCAGATACAGTAAAAACCTATTTGCATGTTTTTGGATGACATATCTTATCATATCTTACAATACTAAAATTTTAAGTTTACTGAGAGGTTAGGTTGTCCATTCAAATGTACTCAGCTACATCCCTGGGGGCTTGGGGACTTGGCACCCTATTTTTTGCTGCTGATCAAATAGAGTTGGTAGGGAAGGCTGTTTATTTGCTGGTCGGCTTTTCTCACCTCCAGTCTGGGACTTTAAGAGAAACATAACACTTTTCAGACACAAATAATTGTGCTATCCGCTTTAATTCACACTCTATTAATGTCTATTAATGTTACAGAAGGGCAGGACTGATAACGTCTGCGGTCTAGCTCTCACATTAACGTTTCATTATTAGCTATAGCCGCTAACTGCAATCTTGTTAACTTAACAGATGGCTAATGTGGCTATTGGCTAACTGCTAATAGTTAAAAGGCTAACATTAACATGTGCACCGGGCAGGTTAACATTTATAATAATAATACTTGAGTGCTGTTGAACCAGGGGCTTTGCTGACCTCTCAAAATTCCACATAAATGCCTATCCAACTGCCAAATGCCTATCCAAGTTCATTTGAAGCTACAGGCACTGTAACATGCTTCTTCAAAATGTTCCACTTTTTTACTCAGATTTTTCCTTTATTTCATCACCTACCTGTACCTATACACATGTTAATGCTCACTGCTACTCATCACAGGAACTAGCTATGGCACAGCCTTCATTAAAGGTCTCTCTAAACATCACATCTGCTCTCACAAGTACAGTATGTCTAATATTAGTGTGTGCAATCGAATCATGGTTTCTATGTTTACAGTCAGTGCTGTCTTCCCCTCTACCTTTGCTGCCTTCACCTTCTTCCTCCATCTTCCTTCCTTTACTTAGAGGTGACTGTGACTAATGAGTCTTTAGAGACCTATTGTTGTAGGAAGAGAAAGAATGGCTTCCACAGGCACACACTTAAAAGATGTATTGCGATGCCAGCTATTTGCCTCGGGGGCTCGTGTTAACTAGAGTATTCACTTTCCACTCAAATGAAGAAACAGGGAGATTGTCAAAGAGCGAAAATAGTCTCAACTGCACCAAATCTAATTACTGTTAGGATGCATACAGGTTCAGAAACACTTGAGCCTATGACACTGATGCTTAATTGTAACAGTGTGTTGTAAATCTTCTCTGGCAGATTGCTGCTGGGTAACCAGACAGCGGCAGCACAAGGACATGCTGAAGATGAGATTTTCTTTGGGGAATGTAATGTAGTGAATATAATTTCACATTTGGAAAAGGAGGAGATTGACATTTTTTATTAATTCTGTCTCCATCTTTGGAGTTAAACATTCACTGCTGTTGTGTTTTATTGTTTCTGTTATCTCATGTTAGCCTCTTGCACCTTCTGCACCTTGGTATGACCCTGCTCTACCAGAGTATAAACTGCACAGAAGAATCTACATTCAGTTATGAGACGGTGGCACGAGAGACCCACGTTTGTGAAGCACTCGGTGCCCAAATATGCAATCACTGTACTTACACTCATACAACCCAGGGACATGGACTTGGAACATAAAAAATATACCTCAGCTTGTATTTAAGTGCATATAATGTAAGTAAAAGGTGAGTTGTTCTGTGACCTGTATATACAGCTGGACTGACACAAATGAGACAGATGAATGAAAAACACCTTTGATGTAGACACATTGTAAATCTGATTTAAATGCTGCCTCACATTTCACTAGGTTTAGCAAGGTTATTGTCTTCCAGAGGTTCTTCCTTTGAAAAAGGCAGCCCCTACAGAAATCCAGCTACAATCTAGACTAATAACATGCACACTACAAGTTGACCCACTATAATGCGGAGGTACACAGCTAGGATCTTTTGAGCATTTAAACATTTTGAACTGGCTCTTGGTTGAAACAGATTCTGTCATCCCTATGAAAATCTGACATTTATTTATATCTAATTAGTTTTTATTTTTTAAGTTTTTCTCCATAGTGTAGGATTATGTAGTTGAATTGTGTTCTCTCCTAGGCTGGCTGCACAGACTCTGAGTCCTCAACACCAATCATACACAAAGTGACAACTGTGTCCCTTATTGCCTATTAGGCCCCTGTCTAACAAGCCTAACTCACGACATACAAGGCACCAGTTGTTGAACTTAGCTGTTCTGAATCCAATTGGTGTCAGTTTTTCCCTCCAAAGCTCCAGTATGGAGCCTCCTCCCTATATCAGCACTGACCTCCCCCTGCACTGTCACCCATCCTGCTCTCCTCCTCTCCCCTCTACTCTAACCTTCCTCCAGCCTCCCTAGACTGTGGCCTCCAGCTCATCAGGGGGAAATTGGGCCAGCACTGGCTAGATGATGAGGCTGGACGACAGCCCTATCGATTAGCTGTCCCCCAGGGCTGATCTGTGGCTAACTGCTTGCTGGATGGAGTCTCATATCACTTTCCTTATTCCCAACACCCCCACCCTCACCAACACATCCTCTCTCCTCAAAACCAGCTTGTAGCACCTTTGGCTCTAAGACCACAGTGGCGCTTCCTTTCCCCAGCTCAGGTAGGAAAATAACAGGTCTGACTGGTGGGAAGGTCACGGCGGTAGATTTATGTCCAGTTTAACAGAGTAAGGCCACAGTGGTTGCAGACATGAGCAATCACAGCCAATGTAAGATCCTATATTTTCACTGATAGACCAGGGACAGAGCTATTCACTCCCCTCAGCTTGATACCATTTCAAAGTCATGCATAGGGTGAAGAAAGAGGGGGAAAGCCTTTTGCGCTCTGGCAGATACACAAGAAAGATAACTGGTTAGACTGTTCTATTTATCCCACTCTGAAGTCTTCTTTCATGGCAAGAAAAAGATTGGTGACAATTTGATGGTGATGATGACAAAGAAAAAGAGAGAGGTCACAGGTCATGATTGCAGTGACATGTCCAACCTGACCTGGACAGTCCTTCCATTTCATGTCCCTGCTCTGTGGGATACAGTGGTGTGGACATACCCTAAAAGCTGCCCAAAGCTTGATAGATGCATGAGCGAGAGTGTGTGTGTGTGTGTGTGTGGTGGGGGTAGCTGTATGTTCATGCTCGATTGTAGCAATTCAACCTTCAAACGCCAACATGGGCTGTGGCTGACCTGCAGGAGCAATGGATAATTACACTGTGTGACCCTTTGTGACCTCGTGATTGCCTGCTCTGTTTATCAGATTTCACATTTTATGACAATGTTCCACAGAGAAATCTCTGGGCCATTTGTTAGATGGATTAGATTGCTTTATCGAAGGGCCCGTGGGGGAAGGGAGTCGGGTTTTCATGTTTGTTTGAGGCTGGGAAACAAGAGGGGGCAGAGCTGGTATAGATGAATGAGGCGGCAGATCGGTATGCCAGACAAAGAACAGAAGCCCATTTCCAGGACAGCTGCAACGAGATGATGAGAAACTATTCAGGGAATCTTAAGTGAGATCTCCTGATAGATCACAGGCTGAGGCTGAGAAAATGTGTAAAGGTCATTCTATTAATGTTGAGAAACCCACCAAGACTGGACTTATTTAGTAATGTGGTGGTCATCACTCAGAATTCTAACTACTCTGAATCCCAAATCATCTAAAAGACAGACATCAGTTGCTTCAGAGATGAAGCAGAACAACAGCCTGCCACCAGGCTGTCATTCTGAGAACTGTTTTCATTTCTTATTTCAGCTACTTTTTTTAAGCTATGCTGTTCCTCCAGAATGTGAGGGATCCTGTGAATGTGTATTTTTGCACAGGTATCTTAAAGAAATAAAAGTCAGAGGTGAGGAACAGCTTCAATTAAAGCCACTGCCACATGATAAATCCTAGCCAGGTCCTGATGAAATTGTGATGGGCATCTGAACTGTGTTTGCAGAGCCACAGCGGACCACGTGAAACACACTAATGTCGATTTTATTCAACAGTTCAGCAACTGCCCTAATGTAAAAAGAAAGATTTGCTCGTGCTTAAATGGGTTTTAATGTGAGGGAGCAGAGTTGGCCTGCCTGGGCCTGGCTGATGAAGATTAGCTGACTTCTTCCATTAGGAGAGACTGTCTGGTGCAGCCGGCTGAAGTGGCAAGACAATAACCGAGTGCTAATTGTGCGTAACCAGGTCCTTTGCCTTTAGCATGCACAATGTGTCTGCTTCGTGTGTGTGGGTGCCTGTGTCTGCAACAAAGTTGAGTTTGGGGAAAAAATGAGAGAGACACAGGAACCAAGCCAACACATAACCTTCCTGATGTTCCCCTGAGGTTTTCTTTTGGATAGTTGTAACCTTCAAAAAACCTTTGATAACATTCTGGTTTGTTCATTAGCTCCAGTAATGTTCCCAGTAAGTCTTCACACTGCCTCCATCACAGCGTTGTGGAGTCTTCTAATATCATCTGAAAGGCCTTTTGATGAGAGATTTTCTGAAAATGCACTTTGTCACCTCCATTTGTACAGTCTGTGAGGGACTGTGTCTTGTTGTTGCAATCTCATGTACGGTAGTTATGAGGGTACTGTCCATTAAGTATTAAATAAAATGTATGTATTTTAAATAGGGGTGGACAAAACACTGCAAGCACTCAAACTATTAAGAGTTCAGACCACAACCACTAACTATGGACGCAGCACAGGTTTTAACAAATACTGAATATTCTCAGCACCGAAAGTAGATGTGTTGCAGGTGAAGTCATTGTAGGACCACCATAATGGTTCAGTGAAGGTGATGCGGCGGTGTCTTGAAAAAGGTTTTCCTATCACTGAGTTCAGTGTCTCCAAACTGCTCCTGCTCTGGTGCTGCGGTGATGAGCAGTGTCCAGACGCCACTGACCACATCCTGTTTACAGGGTGGAGGTGGAGCAGGTGGCCCTCAGGCCTCAGATGTCTCACGTGTTTATTTGGTCACTGGTTCGGTCACAGTGATAATTCTCGGGTGTGGGCTTTTTCTCCAAGTCTAAGCAGCACTTGGGATTCACTATGCTGCGATCTCGCTTCCCTGACAAGCCGTCTGCCTGGACACAGGTATGGAGCAGGTGTGTGGTCCAATCACTTACCTCTGATTACAGAGCTGGCATGCAAAGCAATCCAGGTGGTAGACGTTCTCCTTGGCCCTCATGACCATCTCGAAGGCAGGAATTAGCTTGCTGCAGGCTGCACAGTTCCCTGTTACGCCAAACAACCTGAGACACCCACACCCACGCACACACATGCATAAACACACACAAAAAGAAGACATATGATGTAAATCATTCCAAACCTACCCAAACCTCAGTACACAACTAAGTCTGAGACATTCTTAATTTACATGTTCTATGTTGTTTACTGAACCTTGTAAAAAAAGAAATGTATCAACCAAGAACCATAAGTTTATATTTAGAGCAGCTCTGGAGCTGTTGAAAGGTGATAGGTTTGCAGTTTCCTCATGCTTTCAGTCTTTGTGCCAAGTTAGGATAAACACTTCCCAGTCTTACTTGGTGAATTCATCTTATTAATCTGGACCTGTTCTGTATGAGATAATTTCTTATGATTTGATTTATAAGGTGACTTGCAACAAATATGACCAGAAGTCACTTTTTCATTTTCGTCTTTTTTCCTAAATGTTCTGTGAACAGTTAGAACAATGAGACTCAACGTATGGAACATATTTATTTTATTATTATTTTCTAGTCACATGAGCTCAGCACATTTGAACTTTTGAACAATTTTTGACTCCACCCATGTCCCACCTTTGCATACCATTATTCCTAGAAATACCTCAAACAGAGTAAAGAGGAGTGAAGCTGTTACTGCTGCTTCTTGGTGACTCTGAGAATGAGAGTGACAGCTGTCAAAGAGATTGTGATAAACACACAAACATGCGCTGCTGAGACGGATAGGCTTTGTGAATCAGTTACAAAAATAGGCAGGACAGAGCTGCATTACAGTAACAAAAAAATAAAAATAAAATAAATAGCAGGGCCACAGCTTGTGCCATAGAAATAGATGGGATATGGCTAGCACTACTGCCCAGGGAGGACCCTATTATTTCTTCGCCTGCTCCAGGGACATTAATGTGACTATTCATTAGGGATTCAGGGCTGTTACTACACAGCAACCTAGACCAGGCCAGCAAGGGAAAAAATATCTGATAACGAAATCATATAACAAAATAACCTATTAGGCAGACTTCTTGAGGCACTTTTAGCTGTCGTTGTTAAAATGATAAAACGGCATGCCACTCTCAGAGTCTGTAAGAGATCGCAATCTGATAAATGATCTCAGGGCCTGGGATATGCAGGGTTGTTTATTAACCTTCAGAAAGTATGTTTCCCAGAGGCAAAGGAAGCAGATAGATTGTGCCCTCATAAATACCTACAGAATTAAGGACCACTGTCAACACACCTTGAGACAATGAAGGATATCTCATGTAACGTGGTAGGTGGGTGAAAACACAGAGGGCCAATTCACTGGATTAGTGCTGACTTAATTAAAAGAATTATGCCTTTTCCTTTCAGCAATCTAAATTTAGATACATTTGTGGTACTGCTTGTCCTTTCTCTTTTCTGCACAAATGTGCATTGCCGGAAGGGCTTCACATGAAACAGATGAAATGATGATTTCTCTCCTTACAAACCAGAGTAACTGATCTAAAAAAATGTTTAATAAAGAACAAGAAATGATAGATTTAGTGTGAGATAATGAGCTTGAGTTTTTGAGTATAACAGCAGCACTTTGTATGGCAGCTTATGACAGAGAGTTGTAATGCAGACACCTCTCACTGTCCAACTGTCCTTGTCTTCCAGTAACCTGAATCATTTTAAGATAGCATACACTCAAGGCTCTGGATTAGAAATGATGGAGGGCATTTGTGTAAAAAAGCTACGTTTTAAGCTTTCTGCCTGTCATCTTAAATCAACATGGTGTTCTGTTTCACTGTCGGTCGTGTCTGTCCATGCTCTTCTCTCATCTCTTGCAAATTGAAGCTGGCCTGCGCTGCTGAAAAGGACTGTCACACCACTTTGCTCTGAAGAATTCTGGGTGAAAGTCCTTGTATCTCTGTTTGTGTGTGGCTCCCATTCAGTGAGCATTTGAATCAGTAAATATAAATAAGCCCAGCTCACACATTCAAGAAAAACCAAAACATTTCAACACCTTACATATGGTGTGTTTTAAACTGGTTAAACCTTTTATTTACACTGTATATATTCCATCATGCTCTGCTGGTAGAACTTCATCTTAAACTTAAGTTAACGTAACTTAAATGTTAGGATGATTTTTCATGCTAGTAAACATAAGTCCCAGTTCTGCCAAACGATAATCCTGGAATTTGCCTTAAGTATCATCTTCTGAGTCCAGGTTTAGTTTCAGGAACTCATTCCCAAAATAGATGGACAACAGTGGAAATGAGGTAGAACCTCTGACAATGGATGCATGTTACATTACAGGAGGTTCCTGCTGTGGAAAGGGCTAAAAGGAGACACTGGATGAAACGTCTTGTTGTTACGTCCCACTGCTTCTTGAGCTTCATGGACAACTCAGAAGTTATGACAGTGTTGGTAAAATAATTTATTACCACCAGAATAAATATAGGAAATATAAAGGAAATGGAGTCCATATGAAAGACCCACTCATAAAGACAAAACAGAATTTTTAAAAAAGAATCCTTTCAAAGACCCCTAGCAGAACTTCTTCATTTTCTTCCTTTCATCCACTTATTTGCTACATAATTCATCCCGTACCTTCCTGTGCTACTTTAACCACTGCTTGAAATGATTAAACCTCCTAACCTGTGCTGGCTTAGGGGGATACGTACATTACCTCCTCAAATCAAACTGTTTTTCTAGCATCTCTGACAAGCTGAGCTAAAAAAGTGCTGATAAAGGTCTTCAGAGGTTTACCCAGACTGCATCTGTGGCAGCTACAGCATCTAGCCAACATGGCTTTCTGGGCTCTTGTGTGGCAAAGACTCTTCAAACCAACTACACACAGGAAGCCCTGGCTCACCCTGTGGGGAGCGAAGATAGATGGAGCGTACCTGCCACTCGTATTTCATCGTTCCACCAGTTTGATGTCACAGACGCTAATGGCTCTCAGGGGAGGAAGAAAATTAAGCATGGTTTGGTTATAATGAATTCAAAGGCACAGACTAAAACCCAACACGAGGATGATGTTTTAGAGGCCTTGTGTGGCAGACCCAGGGCCTTAGACTCAATGCTTTTAGTACTAGATTTAATTTGTAATAACTGCATAAATTTCAAAGGATTCTCTGAGGCTGACAGTGGTACAACTGTCTGCCATATCTAGAAGGCAGCTGACTGTGAGTCTGCTGAAACAAAGAAAACAGAATAACATATGTAGAATATTGGGCTTGACATACACTTCGTATCCATTGCTGACAAGACGGCATTTATATTTAAAGAGGCTGGAGATACAACATGAAATAAAAATTCATGCTTTGCTCAAATCTGAATTTTAAATAGAGGCAGTCAGTGCCCAATACCTTGTTTCAGTCAAAAGGCATTCAGTGTGCATTAGAGCCTGGTACAGCTCAGTGGTACCTATTTGATGAGAGAAAAACAGACACCAATTAAATTATTCCACAAGGCTTTAGCCCAGTGGACCCCAAAACCCAATGTGAATGTGCAGCCCCCCCAGCCTGCCTTGGGAAAATGCAGTGGTGTCATGCCAAAGCTTCTTCTCATCTTTGTCAAGTTAATTCAAAAATACAATGACCCCACTGCTGATTACTGGGGTGTAGGAAATAAAATTAATTATCCTTGACTTTATACATGGAACCACCGATACTGTACAAGGCCAATGCATCTAATGGTGGAATGATTTTCCAAAGCCAAGTCAGCACTGAATCACATCAGACAGATCAGAGCTCAGTCAGTGAAGGAGAAACAAACTGGATAAAAAATATAGAGGCCGTGATGAAGTGGGACTACATCAGAACACCCCTCCCCCACACCTTTCTGATGTCCGATAAGTGGTGTTGACCATTTTTGGCAGAACAGCACAGACACATCACAATTTTACAATTAATAACACAACACTAAAATATGAGTGTGGAAAACCTGGAGCTACAAGTTATAACAAATATGTTTTTGCAGTTTTCCCATTATTGCTGACCAGCACAGGTTATAGCTATCAACACACTAACAGAAGGTACATGTGCTGTTCCTGTGTGCATTCATCATTTCACTCTAAGTGAATACATTATCAAAGTACTCCACAAACCAAACTGAAACCTGAAGTCGTGACAACTCTTTTCTACGGACTAATGTTACTGAAGAAGTCTCCTCAGCACAATACAATAACACCTTCAGCACCACAGACACAGGTACAGAGACTGGAACTATCTTGTACAAGGAAACAGTCCTAATGAAAACTGTGTGTTCTGTGGATTATTCAGTATGGCTGGTCCCTGCTTCTGGAGAGGAATGTTGATGTTGAATGTTTCAAATGCTATTTCATTGAAGACCACAAACTAAATACCTGCATTGTACTGAGGTAGAGGCAGAAACTTTAAGCCCCTTTTACACAGAGATCGCACTATATTAGACTTAAGACCCTTAAATACGCCACCTTAGGTTGTTTACACTAAACCACACAGTGTCTGTGTAATGTCTCCAGTATGTGATTTTATACAACCTGCTGGCATCATGGATACAGAGGTGTGAGGTGTAACACAGCAGAGGCAGCATCAGTTGGTGTCTGTCCCCTCTGTGTCAGCTCTCCCTTTTACACAGATGTCAGTTCAGCTCTAGGACAACCTCCACTACCGGCTTAAATGTAAGTCAGCTCCTCTGTAGCTTTTATACTGAACGACAAGGCAGAATAACGGAAACATTTCTGCTTTGAACAGGCTGTGTCAAAGGGGCACTAGATACCACTAGATGAAAGAAAGAAATATTTTTTTGTAGTGGTAATTTGGGTGAAATGACCCTTTAAAACTAATTGTTGAGCACTGCCTATTGAACAAACTTTGATTAAACTTTGGAACCAGTGTGAACCAACTGACAGAGGAGCTTTGCTCTCCTCTCCTCTCCTCTCCCCTGCTCCAACCCCCATCTCTGCTGCCTCTCCCACCGCTTCAATTGCTCCAGCCTTAGCATGCATTTATCAGCTGCTGGATTAGAATTTGTTTCCTCATAAACCATTGATCATCGGCCTATTACTAGGCAAATGACAGTTAATTACCCACTACATTAACCACCGGGACCTGGGGACCGACTCCCTGTGCCATCAGTCAACATGATGAATGTGGCAAGTTCAGTAATGCACGGCCGTTCCCTCATCTGCCTGCCACGCTGAGAACAACACCTGGATCTCACTTCCAGGCACCCAGGGAAAATCTATGGCAATCTGCATAATTACAGGCTCAGGGTTAATAACAGACAAATGATTTGCTGCATCTCAACATAGGCTATTTTAATGGGACTGTGCTTTGTCCATTGGATGATCCACCCTGGCTGGAGCCATGCTGGTGTCCCACCTGGAATTTAATCACAGTACGGAGAAGTTTCAAGAGTCTGTCCATAAAAAGGACAAGAGAGGCAAAAAATAATTAATTGTATTTGCCCACCAATGCTTCATTACAGGAAAATCTTGATAAAAGCAGGAGAACACAAAGTGAAAGGTGGGGCTGCAGAAAGCTGAGGTGCTGATGTGAATTGTGGTGGTCGGGGAATAGGAGACAGTTAAGGGTGGCAGATGTAATCAGACTTGTGCGTTACTCAATTTAGTCCTCCCTGCATGTGTGATTGTCAGTGATTAAACAACTCTAGGGGCAAAATTATTTCAATTACTGCGGCCATGACCTGGGAATTGTCCCTGGGATAAGATTTTCCTCCTTGAGTGCCCTGACTTGCCTGGCTGCCGGCTCTATCAGTTCTCATCTGCACCTGGACTCTGATATCCTAATGATGAATTATGGCCTGCTTTTTGAGAGACTGCCGACCATAAAGAGGAACAATTCCCTGAACTGTCAACCTGAAGAGAAGCCGCAGAGTGCTACCTAATTAGCTCCTATAGAAACTTCTTGAAAAGGTTGAAAAACATCACGCATCTCTGAGACTGTGAGGAGAGGAGATAAGCTACCGGTGGCAGTCATGTCCTACGTTACTATGATCAAATATTAGCTTTATCCAAAGTGACTGCATCCACAAATCTTTTGAAATGTAATTTAAAAAAAAGCAAATCCTACCCTCACCGATTAAGAGATTATCCTTTATCTTTAACCTTAACCTCCTCTCACAAGCATAACACAATTTTTTCACAAGTTTTTCTGTTCTGAAATGAGAAACAGCTCTTTTAAAAAGTTCAGCAGGAAAAGGCTTTCAGCACAGTGTTTTTGGCAGTGCTGTGTTTGGGTCCATTTTGGAAAGGGTGTAATGAAAGATTTTGACCCCCGCAGGGGCCAGATGTGCAGTTCGATAGGCACTTCCCTACGCCAACCCACCTGCAATCCCAAGCTGGGTGCCAGGCTATAGCACACTAGCCCTGCAATTATCTGCACCAAACATGCACAGTCCCATGAGTCATTGCTCTTCACAGCTAATTTAGCTAATCTCAACTGGAGGGGATGGTCCAAAAAATAATGCGTCCAGGCAACTGAACTGAAGCATTTTAGTTCAAATCAAAGTACCAATGTTTTGTCCCGCATGGAGGCAAAATGGTGGCCTTGTTATTTCAGACAGGGAACAAAAAGCAGAAATCTGTTGGTGCTTCCTTTAGAAAATCATGTATTTTGCACCAGAGTTTGAAGAACTTGAGACTTTAAAGGGGGCATTATTCTACACACAACAGACCAAAACCAACCATTTTAGTTCTCCTCTCAATACCTCTTGACTCTCCCACTTTTCCCACTGTCTGTAGCGCTCAACTTCAAATCCACTGACTTTTAAAGGGTCAGTGATTTCTTAAAACAGCTCAACACTCTTCAGTGATGCATCACTATTTCAGCTTTTAATGAATGAGAACTAACGTGTGATCTGTGTGAATTCATTTGAATACAACCAATGTAACTTCATCCTGAGCTGTGTAACATTGACGTCTCCCCCATTCGAGTGACGAGCAAACAGCTTTACCATGATTCTCCCATCTGTGGTGGAAGATATAAAACTACCATTACATCTCAGCTGTTTTCAATTTTTCAAGAGAACAACAGTTCACTTTAAGAACAGCGACAACTGTGAACTGTTAAGGACTCAATTACAGACAGAAATTACTTGATACTAGATTTTTACAGCTGGGGATTTCAGTAACAGTCACAAAGTATAAAAACACTTTAATTTAATTTTGACCCAGCATACAGAACTGTGCACAGTGTTTGGGATTAATCATTCATTAATGGTAGAGCTGCTTCACTTGAGATACTTTGTCAGATATTGGAGATGACAAAAGTCTACTGAGCTCGGGTTAATAGCTTTCTCCCCAAATCATAAAGGTTGTACTTCAAATGCAGGCGAAATGATATTGTTATTGGAAGCCTATCATTTTTTGCCATTAAATGACATTCCTTCTGTGCTTTTGGGAAACAAAACAAAGGAAGCCCACTCTTAACCTCCCCTTAAGGAAATGTGACCCCTCTCATCAGGACAATTAAGTGCTGGATGGAAACAGACCCTCCAGTATGTGTGACCCTCCTTCAGACTCAATCGCTCGTGATTACCGGCACCCAGTTTGACCCCTTAGCATTTTCAGATTACATGTGAAAAGCCCAATTTAATTACAGAACTTCAGAACACATGCATTTGTGAGCTGGAGCATTATTGGTGAGGTAATTGCTAGATGTGTGAAGAGAACTGTGGTGTTGGGAGGTTAATGGCAGCCAAGCTTTCCCAAGCACAAAATAACAATTATAGTGTGCTTTCAGAGCTTTTAACATCTATGTGCCATCTCATTAAACTGCAGACTGAGGTGGAGGCTGCACAGCTACACACACACTTCTCTTTGTATAATGTTTTCTGCCATTTGAACCTTTAAGAGAGACAGAAAAATATAACAAATGACTGAGAATTTTAAAAATGAGTGACGTGTTCACAAACATTACACTTACTCCACTTCAGTAAAAGAACATGCAAAAACCATGCACAGCAACTTCCTGTTGTGTTCTGTAGCTTCTGATCGTCAAAACAAATCAAATCAATTTTTTTTTTCCTAAAAAATAAAAAAATCTTTCACAGAAAAGAAACAGCAGACTGTTACACCTGAAGGATGCTGGTATGACACATGGCCCATCAGTGAAATCTGACTGACTGACATGTTGTTGAAACAATGACATGGATGGGAATATAAATATGCCTCCACAGTGACTGTCAGCAGCAGCATCTTTTCATATTCATTCCATTCTCTTATTGTGCTATCTTCAACATATCAGAGGAAACATCATCAGAGAAGGTCAACAGCTTATTCTTTGATAATACTGTGGATTTTTCTGTCATTCAAGGAGAGTGGTGGAAACTACCATATCTTCTTCTCAACAACACATTTTGTAGATTCATTTCCTCAGTATTTCCTCAGATCATTGTGTTCAGAGAAACTTCATGTAGGTTTTAACTAAACATTTCAAATGGCAACTTGAGTTTTCTGTTGAATTTAATGTCTGTATTAATGATATTTCATCCATTTATAAACAATTAAACCAATGCTGAAATGAACATGACAAAATTACTTGTGATACTTTTCACAGCAGTGAGCCTGCAGGCAACATCTAATATTTTTCAAAACTAATCATTACTAATGACTCATGTACTTTTTGGTATCTGAAGTTTCCTTTAAGGAATTTTAGCAATGGAAAATAAAATGAAAAAAGAAAAGCTAAACAAGTATTTTTCTTTTATGTTCTTTTGTCCACCAGAGAAGAAAACTACAAGAGAGTAGAGTTGACAGTTGTCATCTATCTGAAACTGGACATCACAAAACAAGTGCCACCAAATTACCATGGGAACCAACGCCACTATTACACCATATACTGTGGGCACTGTAATCATCTAACATTAGGGGGCACAGTCAGCTGGTTGTTACTATCAACACTATTCGGTCTTGAAAACTGGTGAAAGACAGGCATAGTAGAGGAGGATATTTGGATGCTGCATATTTTTTCTCATTTTCCAGGAAAGTGGGATCACAGCTGTGATGACCTGTGTCAGATCAGAAACTGTGACCTCCATTCAATGATGTGCTCCTGCTGATACCTGAAATATTTTGCACTTATTCAGTCTTTTAAATCCCAAGATAATTACTGTGTAAAACTTTTCTTTTTTTATTTCCATGTACAGTTGAACTGAGGCAGAATTTCTGACACAGGTCATCAGAACCGTAACCCCACAGAGCCTGCAAATGGAACACGCAAATACAGCATTTAAGCACTGTCAGCTCTTCACCTTTCTGTCTTTCCTCCAGACGACCATTCATACAGTAAATAACATCCACACAACAGTTCACATTCACACATTCACAAAAAATTGTGGCTGTTTTTCATTTTAAATAAAAATTTCAGTCAAGTCTAATTTGAGGTCTATGTCCATTTTTAGATTTTCTTTTCTTTTTCTTTTGATAATGAATGGATTGAGAGCAGCCAATTAAATTAATGAGAACCTACAAATAAATCCAAATATTTTTTCGATATTTGTGAGAATCTTTCTATAGCACTGATGTAGAGCAATTTTTAACTGTTTGTGTTAGAGCAGCGGGTCTGACAACATGCCTGACCTCTCATTAAAAGCACAGGGACACAAAGTTAAAACAAGAGATTAGAGTTTTAAAAGCTGATAGCAGTGTTATTTCTTCACTCTGTGGTCATATCAGGTTCTCAGCTGAGGAGTTACCTTGGTGTCTGTTTCTTTTTTCTTTTTTTTTCAACTAAATGTGTTTTTTATGTGTTGCATTTTGATTGATGCTGCTTTTTTCTTTGTCTTTGTCTAAATCCAAGAAATCTAGAAAATCAGATCACATGATCAATGATGTTCAGTATGGAGAAAAATGAATGTTGTCATGTCAGATCAGAACCACAGAGGACATGAAGCAGAGCTGTTGTTTGGGGCCTGTGTGATATGTTGTGAAGCTGACAGGAGGATTTCTGCAGACCTCCACCTCTGTCCTCTTCTGTGAGCAGAAGGCCCAGCTCTATCAGACTTTCTTCATGTAGTGTAGGTGGCTGAAAAATCACCTGGACACTGCTTGTACAGCATGGCTTTGACTGTCACTTTAGCATTTCACAGATTAAAGGTGTATGGAAACTAGTGGAAGGTACAGCCCCTCTGCAGTAAGTGCTGGATTCTTTCACCACACTGTAAAAAAAAATCAAATTTTAAGAAAGTGAGAAAGTCTTGTTTCTGGGAAATGACTCTGTAAATCCATTATCTATACCGCTTATCTGTAAGGGTTGCAGGGGGGCTGGAGCCAATCCCAGCTGACATTGGAGGAAAGGTGGGGTACACCCTGGACAGATCACCAGTGCATTGCAGGGCCAGGGAAATGATTCCTATTTTAAAAATAATCTGGTCAAACATGTTTTGCATCAGAAAAATTTATTCATTTTAAGAAAATATATTTTACTTTGTCTTACCAAGATATTCAAGCTAATACTGAGCTCGGTTTAGCCAGTAACAAGCTGCAACAGTGGTTTGCATAAAATCCCAGCAGAGAAACAAGATGAAGAAGAGAAAGAAGAGAAAGACCACGTCACAACTCCTCCATTTAAGAACTGTATCAAATGACACTGATTGAAGTTTGTTCATCTATTTTTATTCATCGTCAAAGAGCGTGAGAGCTGTCAGACTCTACAGAACATGCTGCTCCACCTTATTACTGCTCAGAGAACCACACAACACAACTACACAACACACACACAGCACAATACCAACCAACAGAATCTGCCTGGCTCACAAACACATGACTGAAACATATTGTTTGACACAACCCTTCAGTGACTGTAGAGACAGCGACAGACTTTAACATGAAGTTTTTCCTTGTTTTAATAAAAAATGCTACAAAACAAGAAAACCAGGTGCCTTTATTTGAGACAAAGTCCCTTCTTTTTTTTCTTCTGTTTGAAGGAATTGTATCTTACAGTAAACTTTTTTTTTTTTTTTTTTTGCTAATTATTAATCTTAGTTTGGTGCCCCAAACTCTTAGTTTGGGGTCCCAAACTAAGATTAATAATTAGCTTATTATTCTTTAAGTCAACTCAAACACAGACCAAAGTACTCATGTGTTCTTAAATAACTGAGTTCTCACTGTTTGTGATAAACACAACTTGCTTGAGTTTTGGAATTTTTGTGTCGTTTTAAGGCCCATCACTGTTTTTCAGGCATGACTTCAATGTTAGCTGTAAGAACTGTAGCCCAGCAGGACTAACTCAGTACAGGACAATATCAGAGAATATTTGGCTTCTTCCTTATGGGGCTGTTTGGGCAGTGTACCGTCTGCTCAGATACACATCAGATATACCAGAGACAGACGTGACGTCTGCAACACATTGATTCTTTTATTCCCCCAAAACCAATTATAGATTGGATGTCCTCTCAATAATGAGTCTTTGTATGGATTTGGTCAGGTTGATTGTCAGGGTCTCAGCTTGGACCAACATCCTGAGATGATGCCTTCAAAACACTTTCAGCACTGCTCTTGGGTTATATTAAGCCTGAAATAGTGTTTTGGCACCTTCTGTGGCAGTAGATAGCTCTTGCATCAGCCAGCACAGACAAAGTGATGCAGGACTGGATGTGCCAGTGCTGTCAGGTAACTTAATGAAGTTGTTAATTCCTTTGCTGAGTGACTTGTTTGTTGATGTGCCCTGGCCAAGGGCAAAGCGCTGTGGAGAATTAGCATTCTTCTCTTTCTTTTGGCTTTCCCATGAATAAATCAGGCTGTTAAAATTGCCGCATTTACATCTCATTTTACACAAGCATAGCACAGCAGCTACAGTTGGCTCAGCTTGGTTACACAAGTCAGGCTCTCTCCTTCCTCACTGTGGCGTGTGTTATCAGAGAGATTCAGGTCTGACCCATCACAAAGCATCAAACACCTCCATTCTCAGCTCTGTGCTTATCATGGAGGAAAGAACAACATCAAAACCATCATATTATGTTCACAAAGCTGTTGCACTATAAAAACAAGAGTCTGACAAGTGCTTTTCAGTGACTTGAATAACTTAACCAGTGCTGATCGCTGGAGAGATCTGGCTGCCATGCAGCCTGGGAGGCAGCGGCTGGATCAGGGCTGGGTGGCTGTTAGGGGGTGTTGGGGGCTGTTGGGGTGCACAATGGTGTCTGGCAGTTCCGCTAGGCCGCCCACTAATTGAGAAGTCGCTCAGGGGTTCAGTGCAGGCCTCACAGCTCTGCCTATACCATCCAAATAATAGCTGTAAGTGGGGCTGACACCAACCAATCAGCATTTTGAAATCCTGTTTTCCACAGCGATGCTTCTGCACTGCTCCACCCCTCACTGTTCTAACAGCTGCAGCCAGCTCCAGCCTCCATCCTACTCTTCTGCATCCCCACTTCATTTCCATAAAGGCCTCATTAACCAGGGGTGGCACAGAAGGCCTGGCTGAAGTCCACCACATCCACCATGTCCACACACACACACACACACACACACACACACACACACACACACACACACACACACCACCTGTCAACTGAACTGACTGACTGCAACTCAGATTCAGTGTAACACATGCAGACATGCTGCTTTCATGCTTCCATGATAGAACTCAACTCCATCTCCCACACCTCCATCAACAACATGAGCTGACCCTCTTGGTCAAAGTGGGATGCACACGTTTACTCTGTGCCTTCATGTTTTTTTTTGTTTGTTTGTTTTTTTTATCCCACAGAGGTCTGATCATTTGTCATGTTTCTTTACCTGTTAGAGAACTTTTAAGTGATGTCACATGTTCCAAAGAATGACACAGGCAATATCTCTATTTTATATGATATTATATGATATTATATTATATGCTCTTTGTCAAGCACCAACAAACTAACAGTGGTGGCTGATGCAAAGAGTTGACAGTGTTGTGTTGCTATGGTGTTGCAGTGTGACAGTCACTGTTCCACACATTAACAGCACTACCTGATTTCTCCACAATGCTGCAAACATGGACTTACTGTTTCACATTGACACTCACTCTCTTCTCTGTATCTGGACATGTTCAGAGTTCAGACTAATCCAGGTAAATGGACTGTACTTATATAGCACTTTTCTAGTCTTTTCGACCACTCAAAGCGCTTCACACTACAGATCACATTCACCCCATTCACACACACATTCATACAGCACTTGTCTATACAATAGTGCTTTCTAACACAGACACACACATTCGCACACCGATGACACACATCGGAGGCGATTTGGGGTTCAGTATCTTGCCCAAGGATACTTCGGCATGCAGACTGGAGGAGCCAGGAATCGAACCACCGACCATCTGATTGGTGGGCGACTGCTCTACCTCCTGAGCCACAGCCGCCGCAACCAGGTCCAATCGAGGCTTCAGCCTCAGCTTCTGGAACATTCCCAGAGAGTGTGTGGAGGCTGAGCCCTGAGCAAAGTGGATGTAGGGACAGTTACCTGAGCCTCATCGGCCTCTGCTGATCCCTGATCTGCCCTGCTCTCAGCCCTGCAGCTACTGTTGATCTGGCTGGATCCTCACTGAGGAGGCAGTTGCACATCTGCACACACACGGGGGTTAAAGGTCATACTGGGCAGTGTTTAACTAACAGGTGCTCTTCCTCTTTGTCCTCCACCTCTCTGTACCTCTCCATCCTCTGCTCCAACTTCACTCTGCATCCTCTCATTGGTGGGCACAAAGCCAGACCCTTGTCTGTCTTCATCTGCTCCGACAGGCCACATTAATCATGCATGCATTCCCCCTGCCCCAACACACCTGCTTTTGTCACTTGGAGCTATTTAGCATCGATGGTTAAAAAGAAAGTGAAGTGCACAGGGGAGTGGACTGTCTTCACTCTCGGCCATCACACAGGTTCCACCCGGGTTCTGCAACTTTAGGCAGATAAGATTTAAGACTTTCAGACTTTTATTTCACAGAATAAAATTTAAGGTAATTTACTAGCAAAAATAGTAAACTAATTAATTTAACAGCATCAGTTGTGTCAGGTTGAAGGACAATTTTGTCCATACATGTTTTTGAGACATAAAGGGCTGAACAAACTGGATCAACAACGTATGCAAGATGCACACATCTCACAATATTCAAGGTGGTGATAACAGATGAAAACAGACCGTGGTCACCACTGCGGCTCCCTAAATAGTCTGCTGGGACATCCACCAGCTAGCGTGAGGAGGAGCATGGAGCTTAGGGCATCACTTTGCTGGTGGATGTCACAGTAGACTTTGTTTGTGGCAACGGCAGTGTGTGGATCTCTGTCTGTTTTAATCTGTGAACCAAATTAATGAAATAAAAACAAGGGAGGCAGTTTGTAGCTACAGACACCACCCAGTGTCCTCATCTTGAACATTATAAACAGTATCTGGATCTTGTCCCTTGTACCAGTTAACCCACCAACAACATCCTCTTCTCTCTTGCACCTACAGCATAGATCTGAGTTCTTTGGCTTTTGTCTCCAACTCTGCCTAAAATTCCTGTAATTCACAGAGCTTTTCTTAGTATTGTTTTCTCACAGTGTTTGATTTTGTGATGAACTGTACTGTCAAATCAGCACTTCCCCATGTTGATGAGGACACACAGCCCAGTTAGCTTAAGTTTGCAGACAGGGGACCTGAAACCTAAGGCCTGAGGCCTGTGCTATGAAGCAGGATTTGCGGTTAGTGAGGTAACTTCAGGTTTAACTCTGGGTTTTCAGTCTTACGACAGGGGTTCACTTGTTATTGTGGTAAATCGCCATGGTAACTTCTGCTGAATGGCTAACCTGCTCCGGGGCAGGTTAACTTCAGAGAATCAGATCAAAACCTGTCAACAGCCCAGCTACTGACCAATCAGATCATTGGAAAACTACAGTCATCAATTCCAACAGGATCCCAACGTGGACAAAAGAGTTTACAAATAAAGTGACAAATAATAAAAATCTATATATATTTTTATAGCTCAGTGGAATCGTTTTGTTCCAGTCTTTCCGTATGTCCACAACAGAGCTTCTAACAGAGAGAGTTTATCACACTAAATCATCACAATCATCACATTCAAGTTATATCTTGATTTCGACTTAACAAAGATGCTTTATCCACAAACGGTTGAATATTATTGTAAATGAACATATCAGTCAGATCGACCTCAGACATTAACTCTCTCCTCTCTGCTTTGGCAGCAGAAACAGTCTGACATGTCTGTAACTTTTTATCTGCATCACATATTCACAATAACTCAGAATAAATCACCATCAGACAAAAGAGGAAAAACACTCACTCGGTATTAACTTATTTACAATAAATCCTCAGCCTGACTTTATTGATTGGGAATTATTTCTAGTGTCTTAGTGTCCTAAACTTCACCCCTTTCATTCAGGCTCGAGGAACTGTTGGATATACAGAATATAAATAATACACAAAACATCAGCAAGCTACAGTTCTTTACCTTTTGATGGAACACAGAAAACAGAATTTGGATTTAAATGTTTTCCTGAATATAAGCATCACATGCTCCAACTTGAATGACACTGAAACAGGCAGATTCAGAAAATCTAACTGCCAAAAAGTGAGAAAAAAATGATTTTTTCCCCCTGAATCGTAAAGTGACTTCAGAGGGAACTGTAGGAAATCAGGGATCAGGAGGTTAACCACAGCTACAGACAAAACACAATCACTTAAAATACACTTTCCCTCAACCATTTTCACTACAGCCTAAAATATTTAGCTTTTACTCTATCAAAGAACTTCCCACATAACAGATTAAAAATGGGTAATACTCGAGACCAAAACCTCTCCTTAATCTGTAAAGCCTTCAGGATCATTGCCTAAGAGGAAAAGGGCCATTAATATATGCATGGAAATGACCTGCGGCACTCCCCATGAAGAAGGGGCAGCAAAGGTCAAATAGCCTCCAAACTGCACTGGAGTTTAATTAAAAAGACAAAGACGAGCATAATTTCGAAGTGGACAGCCACGATTACTGTTAGGTGAGAGGGGGAGCTGGCCTCAGGCTCTTTCAGCAGGCCCTTATTCCCTTTCCCATAAGGCAGAGTGACATCTTCCCATCCCTTTGATGTCAATATAGACCATTTATTAGGGCCATAAAGGTTAATCTGGAAGGAGAGAGGATATCAAATAGTTTGGATGAGGAAAGAAATCCACATGAGCTATCAGTGTAAAGTGAAGTTAAATTTAGCCTGAGTCCAGTCAGCAGGTAATGGAGTTCCCAACATCAGCTTCTACACTGTTTGAAAGTTAAATGAAAACCTTGAAAGAAATTTAATGCTGACACTTTGGTGCCTGTGACCAGAGGAGGGCACAGTGGGCTTCATACATTTAAAAGTCTTGATTTGCTTGAATGAATTTAACGCAATATGAGTCAATATTCATTACAAAGAGGTCTGCCTGGTCAGAGGGGTTCATGACTGGGACGCTCACATGATTTACAATATTACAAAGTATCAGGAGATGATGGATGTGTTCAATTGTACAAAGTAACTGACACAATTAATTTTTCATTACCCTGGTTGATATGTCTGGGACACTGCATTAGATAAGCCCACTGATGAAACACAGAGCTGAGGGTGTATATCAGCTAGACCTCAGGGCCGCACAACAGCCAGCAGACTCCCAGGATCTCAGCAGACACAGAGATGTGGTCAGCTTTGGGTCCAGTGTACAGGTTAGCATGATCTATACCATAATAATTGACAGAGGGCTCCGTGGTTACACTGAAGCATGGCCCGGCCTGTTAGCCTCAAATAAACAGTAAACATAAGGAGCAGGAAGTAAAGACGGTGTGTCAGAGGATGCTTAAAGGATATTAGTAGTATTTATCACAGCTTTAGTCCTGTTTTTGTTGCTTTGGTCATAAGACCACAGTGAAATCACTACAGTCTGATGTGGACAAACAAACACTTCATAAAACCTCCTCACTGGAGCTCAGACTGAAAGCGAGCACACCTGAAATGTCACTAATCGTTTCTCATTTGGCAGGAAATCTGTGAGCACACCACTACAGTCAGTTCAGCAGGTCAGGGGTGAAGGAGGAGGTAAACTGAGGTGGATGCTTACAGCAGACTCTGACTGACCTGGACATAATGACACTGTGTTATTATGGTTTTTAACTTTACAGTTATTACTCCAAGCTGTCATCTGAAATACAAATTATACATACAGACTGACAATAATGTGTCAGAGTTAAAGACAGGATAGATCAGTGGCAGAGAGCCTGTGTGTAAATGAAATACTGTGTCAGTTGATATGAGCAGACTGTCTTTGTGGATTTTTTCATGTGGACCTGGACAATCAGTATTAATTTGTATCTTTTCATATTCATTCACTTCTTTGCTCTGACTTCTAAAAGTTACCCACAACCTGAAGACTTTTAAATTTGTATTTGTATTTGTAAGATACATGCAGCATTTTGAAGTAAAGCTTACCTGTGTGTCGTCAGATATGAAAATGAAGCTGTGAGAAATAAATACAACAGCCACAAAGGTCTGCACACACAGCCCCCTCCTGCTGACAGCCCTCAACAGCTAAGCTCTGATCACTGACTGATCATCAGCACCTCAGCATTTCTGCAATGGTCACCAATATCAAATTATATACATTATATACATTACATATGTATATATTTTAGCCATGCAGCTAAGCTCTGATCACTGACTGATCATCAGCACCTCAGCATTTCTGCAATGGTCACCAATATCAAATTATATACATTATATACATTACATATGTATATATTTTAGCCATGCAGTGGAGTTATGTAGTGAGTTATGGAGTGGAATTCTTTTTGACCATTTTTTGGATTGGTGGAAGATGACTGTAAGTGAGTCATTGTGTTTCTTAGCAGACCTCCAGAGGCATCTCCTGTCTATAAGAAGAGCAGAATCAAGGCACAACCAAGTTACTCTGTTTGTTTTCTTCCAGTCTACTCACTAGCAGTTGACTGTTTGCCTGCAAGTATACATTCTATGGGTCTATAGTGGTGGAAAAAAGTTTTCGGACACCCCATGCATTTGTGAAATATTGCATTAAGAATCACTCTTAGGTCTTCAAGTGCAATATCTTTTAGTACAGTCACAGCCAAAATACTAAACAAATCCTAAAAAAGCCATTAAAAACTTTAAATTGATTGGTTCCATAAAAATACATAAGAAATTTTGAGTATTGGATCGTTTTGGTACCAGTGATCCACTAATGAGGGTCGTGCTTTTTATTAAAAGACGCAATTTCTGTTGCCGTGCTTCGTGTCTATATAAGCACATTGAAAATGGCTAAAACAAGGAACCTAACGCAGGAAACACGCCTGAAGATACAGATTCTCAGCCAGGAAGGGTACAGCTGCCGCCAGATAGCCAGGAAGTGCAGATGCAGTCCTTCAGCAGTTGGATACACTCTGCAGAAATACAGACGAACCAACAGCTTGAAAGACAAACCAAGATCTGGGCGTCCAAGGGTTTCTTCAGAAAGAAATGACCACATCCTGATCCGAATGTGCAGGGAAAACAGCCGAATGACATCACAGGAGCTGCAGCAGCAGTGGTCAACCAGGAATTGGAAGATGATTCTGTGGTCAGATGAGTCCAGTTTCCAGCTTTATCCTCCTCCTGATAATGTGAGGGTATGCAGAAGGCCAGGCGAAGCATTATCTCCAGCATGTACAGTACCTACTGTCAAGCATGGTGGAGGCAGTATCATGGTTTGGGGATGCATGAGTGCTGCTGGTGTTGGTCATCTCACTGTCTGTGATGGCACATTGAACTCTGCCAAGTATTGTGCTATTCTCAAAACCCACATGCTCCCTTCTGCACGTGCACTGTTCCGTCGAGGTCAAAACTGGATGTTTCAACAAGATAATGCCCCTTGCCACACATCCAGGGCCAGTAGCAGGAGCACTGTATCCAGGTCTTAGCGTGGCCAGCTCAATCCCTGGACATGAGCCCCATTGAAAATCTGTGGTGGATTATCAAAAGGTCTGTTTCAAAGCGTAAACCAAAGAATTTAGAAGAATTAAAAGCAGTAATTCAAGAAGAATGGGACAAGATTACCCCTCAACAGTGTGAAAGGCTCGTGGGGAACATGCCAGCCAGGATTAGAGCTCTACTGTGTGCTAATGGCAGGACTACTAAATATTAATTTGATGATGTGATGGTTTATTTATTTTTTGTTCAGTTTTGAACACATTCTCTGTTATCTGTTGACTTTGATACTGACAATGTTGAGAACTGACATATTGAAACTGTCAAGAATTTAGTTTTGTTAGTTTTTCTTGTAAACAATAAACAGAAAAATATAATTTGTATTTGTTTGTGTCTGTCTAATGCAGCCACACCTTTTGAAACACAAAAAAGATTTTTCCCCAAATATTTCATGATAATATTTGAGATTGTGTAAAATTTTAAGGGTGTCCGAAAACTTTTTTCCACCACTGTATGTATTATAATACATTTGTGTTGATCATTATGTATATTCATCCTCTTTTTCTGAATCAAATTTAGTCTTTGTTGTCATTGACCATGATCTTTAGTCATAATTTAATGACTACTACTCTCTGTGAGATTAGAAGAGCTGACAGCTGTCCTACACACACACTATACATGCTGCTATTTAAAGCTGCTTGGTATATTTTAAAGATATCTAAATATCTTTTAAATTGGACTATTTTATACCAAACCCTTTTTATAAACTATGTTTTAGTGGCCATGCACAGTACAGGACAGCTGTAGTTCTTCAACTTTCAGTTTCCTAAACTTCAGAAAACTGAGCATCAAACAAACAAAACAAACAAACAAAGCAAACAAGCATTTTTGTCCACAGGACTGTCCATTGATAACCTGCAGGATGTGGTCACGTCACTGCTCTGGGTACATGCAGAGCTGTATTATCAGTGGTTGAAAATACAAACCCAAATACATGTCTTACAGAGGATCAACTACTTTTCTCAGGGATCTACGAATATCCTCCACAGAGAGCCTCTGAGATCATCCTCTCATGTAACAACCTGAACCATCAGACTCTCCTCTCACACAACACTTCAAATCCCCAAAACAAACTGGACAATGTCATTTTAGGCCTCTGTATTGAGACATGAAAACACAAAACTACAGGTGTGATAGCTGCATGGGGAGCATCAGTTCATTCTGTTCCTAAGATCAGATCATAACACAGGTGAATCTCAACCCACTAAACATAGACTGAGCGGCTAAACTGCACTGCTGGGCTGAGGAGATCTGTGATGCAAACAAACTGAGTGAAGCCTAAAGAAACCTCATGAAAAGGTTAGAGGGAAGAAGCTGCTGTCACTACAGCCCAGACCACAAGGATTTGGACGTTTCTTCAGGCTCTGAGCTTCAGCATATTCCGTTTGAAATGAACTAACAGATGGATGGAGACCAGCAGCACTACTTACTTTACTTGAAAAACACCAGTAGGCAAGATTTTTCTGAAAGAAAATGAACCATTAGAAGTGTTAAAGCTTGAGTAACCTGTCGCACAACAAAAGTGTTAAACTCAGGTAGAGGCATGGTGATGCAGTGGTTAGTACCGTCTACTCACAGCAAGGAGGTTCCAGGTTCAAACCCCAGTTCACCTGGGGCTTTTCTGTGTGGAGTTTGCATGTTCTCCCTGTGCCTGTGTGGGCTCTCTCCAGTTCTCCCACTTCCTCCCACAGTTCAAAGACATGCAGGTTAATTGGTGACTCTAAATTGTCCATAGGTGTGAATGTGAGTGTGAATGGTTGTTTGTCTCTATATGTCAGCCCTTCAATAGACTGTCCAGGGTGTACTCCCCCTCTCACCAAGTGTCAACTGGGATTGGTTCCAGCCCCCTGCGACCCTTGAGGATAACGTAAGTATAGATAATGGATGGATGGATTGAGAATATGACCTGATTGATTCGAAGCTGTGCAGGGTTATGAAAATCCTGGGAAAAGCAATCTTTATAATAACTGTAATTTACATTCCTTATTTTGACCTTACGTAAACTCCACCAGTCAGAGGATTCTTTCGATTAGCTGTATTTGACTCTTTGTTTGAAAGGGTTGATAAGATATGAGCTGAGCCAGGGTGAATGTCTACCTTTAACTCTGTTTTCATGGGGGCATGTTTATTACATTTAGTTACATTAGTAGTAAGTATAAACTGAACTCAGCTGACAGCAGTTAGCTCTTGAATAAAACAATCTACACTGATACTTTTGGTTTGCCTCAGTCTAATGGATTCAGGAGGGGAAACTGGAATTAAAAATTTCAAAATATAACAGAGCGATCACTACAACAATCTGACAGCAGATTTAGGTCAGGATTAGTGGCAAGTATTAAATCCAGATGAAGTCTGAGAATTCAGTGTAGTAGATTCATTCATCAAAGTAAAGCAAATTCAGACATTTGTCTCTAAATACATTATGTTAGAAAAAGGTTCCTGAAAACATGACTAAAGTCTGTAAACTATGTATTACTGCATTGTGGAGTTGGACCGTTTCACAGTTTTCCATCAGCTTCATGTTCAGGATTTCATGGGCGGGTCTGAAATGGTGGCTCGATGATGCACTGGGGCCACCGCTGAGCATAATCCCACCCCTAATGCTGTAACCAGTATAAACAGCAGCGCTGCATTAGCATCAGTGCTTCTCCCACTCGACTGCAAGTCATTATAGGTTTCGCTAGCTAGGTATGCTATCGTCCCGCAAATCTTCCATGGATGCCAGAGTTTGCTGAACAGCTCAGTCGTTGCCTTATTTAAATTTTCAATGGCATTAAGAGGAGTTGGATTAATTTAGTGAATAGTCGCACTGATGGAAAGCTGAGGAACACCACCAACACCCGTCTCTGCAGTGACCCTTTCACTCCGGTTAGTTTTAGTTCATGGAGACAATGGGAATTACTGATAATCCGCTGTCACTTTTGAGGCCGAATGGACCATCTCTCTCCTCAGCCTTCACCCTCCTGTCCCACCGACATTGCTCATTGTCTGTGTGTGTGTGTGTGTCTGTGTGTATCCCCTTATACATGAAGGATCAAACAGGTTAGAGAAAGGCAGTAACACACTTGTTGCCATAATAACACACTTGTTATTATTAGCACAAAGTTAGTTCAACAATTTCCCACAAGGGATTAATAAAGGATTCTGATTCTGATTATTAATATGTGACATCATTATACTTGCGAGGGGGTGTGGTTATTTTTCTACTTTTCGAGATTTTGAAACCTAATTTTATATATTTGCCGATTTCCACTTCTTATTGCAGCCAACCAGGATGAGCATTTTATTCTGCCTCTAGAGAGCATTAAAAATACACTTTGTAGAGTCAGTCAGAGCAGAGAGAGGCCTGTAAATGTTAAAAAATATATATAAAAATCATGTAATTTATTTTCAGATGAAGATAAAAATATCCATGTTCTCAGATATAAAAACTAAACTGAAAAGAGTAAATAACAAAGGATCAAAACTGCTTTTACACATTCACTGTGACGCTCAGCTTCTCTCAATCACCCAGAGGAGCTGTCTCTGAACAGTTTTTACCTTGGTATAAAGTACATGTCATGTCCCATTGAACCTTTGTGTGTATGGAGCCCTGTCAATGTAAAGAACTCAGCATGTTGATATAATATTTTTCCACTCCACAAAAAATATAAACATATCCATGTTGCCATGTATGCCACCAATTGTATTTTCACCAAAACTACACTGCTGAGCTGCACAGCTAAAATGACTATAAAAGCCTTATGAATTCCACTAACTAGAGACGTCCAATAATTTGACTGGTGATTAGAATTTCTCCCAATTTCATCTCTGCTCCTCCCGATGGCTCTGTCCTAACCAGCCATTTGAATTTACTGCTGCTGTCACAGGTTTAACGACAATGTAGGGGTTCAGAGAAAGAGACAGAGAGATGCTGCTGAAAACGATAGCCCCGGCCTACTCATATTCTAATACCTTCAGCTCAGTGGTAAAGGTATGCTTAAAACACCAAGTGGTGACATCTTAATTTTTCACATCCAGAGACTGTAGCTATGTGGCTTTCCCCTCTCCTCCCCATGAATTATTCTTGCTCTAAGCAGCATGTCTCCTCACAGGGAAGGGGGTATTGTTTTACAACACAGCCAGTTGTGGCCTACTTGCTTCGCCCGGGGTTCTTTTCAAGGAGTAGTCTTAGGTGACCCCTCTCTCTGGCAGTTATTAATAATAACACATGCCAGGGAATAGTTCACCTTGTAGCATTGAGGCTGCCTCGCCACTGTGTGTATATCCAGCCTCATACAGAAGAATCTCCAGGGAGAGGGAAGAGGGTTAAGGTGGGTAGAGGAGAGGGATGTGTGTGCGGCAGGGTGAAAGCTATAGGAAGCCAGAGAGCCAACACACAAAAGACATCAAACAAAGTTTCCCCCTTGTATGTAATTAGAATCAGGTAATCATCTACCTCCTCTAAAGTGATGGAGAGTCTGATTAGCAGTATCAAAGAAGGCCAATAGGGTTGAGACTTAAGAGGGAGATGGAGAGGCAGTGTGTGTGTGTGTGTGTGTGGAGAGATGAAGGAAAAGGAAGGTAAAGTGGCAAGGCTGACAAACTGAGTGCTGCATTCTCCACCTAGAGGTCCCATTAAAAGCTTGAGCAGGAGAGGCCCTTTGTGCATGCTGAGTGCTCTATTGTAATAACAAGCAGTGGAGACTGGATTCAATCTGGCGCCTGAATGAACCAACGCAATACAGGAAAATTCTCCCCCTCAAGTGCTCAAGGGGTTCAAACACATCAAGGCTGCTTCTTTTTGAGGCCTCAGAAAACATTTTGTCCTCAGAGGAATCTTTGCGTTAAATCTCTACATCCTAACGTAACCTTCAGAGATGTATGTGCCATTTAATAGAATTAATGATATTGAGGTGGGTAGAGGAGAGGGATGTATCAGACTAACTTGACTTTTAGCTATAAACAGAGCACAGTTCTGCTGCAGTCACACCAAAGAAAAACAAAAATGTGGCCCAGCACAAGGACAGAGTAAGTAATGATGGTGGCATTCACTGGCACAGTTGGCACTCTAACCTTTTAGAAAACCACATCCTTCAAAAACACAAAATCCTCCTCTTCCTCCTCCAAAAAAGAAAAAAAGAAACAACCACAGATGGGTACAGAAACATTATGTTTGGTGTCAGACACTTGCTGAAGTTGACCTTACCGCATTAAACAGGAGAGTGAAGAGGAGCTAAACAGATCCCTCAGCCAGCTTTAATTTAGCTGACTGAGGGATCTTGATTTACAGTTTTCACCTGTTGCTGCTGTTCCAGTCTTGGTTTCTCAGGCAATGGTTATTTTCCACACAGTTTGAATCAAACATCTTCATTCCAGACAAGATATAAGTTAGCTTGTCACTGAGGAGACAAGCCCATAGTTAGATTTTTATTGTTAGGCGACCTCTAGTGGCTGAGGCAACTATGACGGGAGCAAAAGAGGATATAAAGTGACATAGGATATAATGCTACAGAGTCTGCTTTAGGAGGAGGTCAGTGTACGGACGACCACTGTTCCTTTTCTGTGAGAAACTGAAAGCTAACATTGTTTCTTTTCTCCACCACTGTCTGGCAACCTTAACCCTGTTTATTATCGTATCCATGACAACAAAGGTCCTTTAACCTTTAACCCCCATAGGCTACTTCTTTTAACCCAAGCTACAAACCTAACCAGACTCTTCCACAACCTTAACTGTGTGTTATATTGTTACCATGACAACAGAGGCCGCTGGTGCGCTTCTATTTTTTGTTTCCTTGTCTCAGTTTGGACCTTTCACACAGTATACAGATTAACTTTGTAGAGACTTGGACTGAAGTTACATTATCATTTTGGGGTAATGCAGGACCCAATTTAAAACTTAACCTACACTACATTACATTTTTCTGCAGTGACAGTGACAGTATGGTTATGAGTTTGTAGCTCTTATGCATTCAGGTCACACAGGTGACCACTGGTCTCCATAAGATAATTAACCACTGATGACATTTACAAATGTTTACCAGTTATTGTTTTTTCAGAAAACTTTAAAATAAAGACTCAAGTATTCTTTCCACCGAACAATAAAAAAAAGGTTTTTAATCTGTTTCCAAAGCTGCAACTCTGTTTACAGTCCAAGTATCTGGTGGGCTGCCATCTCTGTTTTGACTCAGAAACAGAGAAAACAGAAAGAGATGTAACTTGACAGCAGACAAAATATTTTTTCACCAAGGAGTGTTTGAGGTTTCTGGAGATACCTCCAGAACAGTGCTAAGTGTTTTTAAATGACCTTTTGGGTTTTTCAAATATCAGCGATGGTTACCTCTGTGACCTGAATGGTGACAGGCCCACACTGGGGCTGGGTTAAAGGTGAGGAAAGATGCTGGCCATGGCAAGCAGAATTATATTATGCTAAAGTTTGACAAACTGCCCATATACCTCCGTCACTGTATCACCATCCAATATGAACATTATTTCTAAGGAGAGCAGACAAGCTCTAAGTACAGGGCAAAAACATAAGACTTGAAACACAACTACAAGTTTCAGGTCAGCAATAATATGAAGTGTTGGTCAAAAGATGTAAAGACACTGTGGTTGTACTCTGTAAGCATTCCCTACACTGCAGGAAGAGACGTGTTGGTGACCGGTGGTCTGGCTGGCGATGTCCCTGTGCCCTTCAGTGTTAGATGGGAGAAGAGCTGAACATCTGTGGAAGTCATTAGAGAAAAAGAAGCTGCCCTGAATCTTTCAGCCTGCAGAGAATCAGGAGGAGAGAGCTATGACAAACTATACTCAGCCTCCTGCACATCTCCCAGGAGCATGGCCATCATCAAGTGAGCAGGGTTTCTTTAGTGGAAATCACTGGCTTTCAGGTTTTTGTGGAGTTGTTTGCCATCCTTCACTGCCTCAATAATGACTGATCTAGCTGGGAGTCCAGTCTGCCCTGTGGAATGAGGCCATATTTTATTTGGGTACAACTAAATCTTTAGTCTCATATTCTCACTAAATGGCCACTTAATTACCACTTCATTGTTCAGTTGGACACTGACTGCTGCTCAACTGCTTCTTCTGTCACTGTCACTGGGCTGAGATCTGTTTTTTCATAACCAGTCACTATTGACATGTGGAGCTGCTCTGACATGTGGAGCTGCTCTGACATCAGTTTCATTAAGGCTGCATCAGCAGCACTCATTCCTGTAGGCCTGAAAGGAGGCTGTAAAAACTTTGTAATGTTTGATACAGTAGCTGTGTTAAGTTTGGATTCATGTCAATTACAAGTGGCTCCAACAATGATGTATTAACACTGTCCTTCCTTCTGCTCAGTGCTTCAAACTGCATTATCTACATGATCACTGTAAAAAACCTCTTGAACGATGAACACTGAAGGAATCCTAACCTAAAAACAAGCTGAGCATCTAGAAACAACGTGAGCTAAAGTTAGCAGCAGCTCGGTTAACAGCCTGCAGGCCCTTATTAAACAGATTTTGAACATGAAACTACTAAAACAATAACCATTAAGCAACCGCCCCCATCTCTTCCGGTCTTTTTGCTTGCACTGTACAGAGCAAGATGCAGCAGAGATGCAGCACTCGGCAGAAACAGAACCATAAACATTAGTTCCATTTCTCTATGAAGTAAGACGTAAATTGCCTCCCACCTCCACCCGATAAAAAGTTAGTCAGATAAAAATTAGTCAACTCTTAAACCTGGAACAGAGTTACAGCCATGTCAAGTTAGGTTGACACACACAGCACAGAGCACAGGAGTAAGCACATGTGCTAATGTTTTGGGTACTGCAGCCGTGCACAGCTGTATGTCAGGATTAGGAGCTAGATAAAAGAGAAAATACCAAAAGAAAATGTTAACGAAAACTTGAGCGACAGTGCTACAGAGGAAGATGCCCCAACAGACACAGCCCCGAATGACAGAGGACACTTAGAGAGCCGATAGAGACAGACACAGCTGATAAAAACTCTCTGGGATTTGGGATTTGTCCCAGTAGAAAACACAAAATATAAATACAAATCTGACTTAATGTTTGCTCGTTCATTCTACCATTTTCTCTCTTTGTCTCATCTTTCTCTCTCTGCTCAGCTCAACCGGGTATTTTGCAAATTTATAATATAAATAAAAGTTTGACAGAAATAGTGATTTGATTTATATCGTGATATATATCGATATTGACTGATATGAAAAATCATATTGTGATATGATTTTTTCCCATTCATCCTGTAAAAACTTTCAGCCATCTTTTACGTCCACAGAGTGTCTGATACTTACTGTATCACTTTAAAGGACTGAACATGAAACTAATCTTAGAGATGGTGCATGTAAGGCCAATGTAAAGATGCAGGGCACAAACTGAGACAAAGTTTCATCCACACACATTCACAGTGTTTCAACTTTAGAAAAAAATGTTTCTGCTTATCTTGAGGCTTTTGACTTTTTCTGAGGCTTTTTTTTACTCTGAATGACTGAGCAGCTACACATTCACGTACACAGTCTGCTGTTAAATAGCTACAGCCCATTGGCTGCTTGGAATGATTAAACACAAACTGTACAGTACCAATAAAATAAAATAAAATAAAGTGACTGAGATGAATGTTGCCACAAAGCAGACAAACAAACAAACAAAAATCTAACAAACTAACAAAAAATGTGTGTATGGAGCTCTGGATCAGCAGAGTGAATGTGAAATGGTGAATAATTCAGAATCTGGATCAAGGCCTTCAGCACTCCATGTGACTGTGTCTGAGATTAGAGAACTATATTTGACTACTTTGTGAGTAATCACATGCTGAACAGTTTTCTTGTATTAAAGGTCTGACGTGTGTTCATGAGGAGGAATGTATCTAAATGAGATTTGTGAGGAGAATAGATGAGTTTCAGACAGACTGAGCCTTTTCTCTTCACTTCCTGCCGCTCCTCGGAGATAAAGCTTGACTTGATGTCACATTCACGTCTGATGCCGACACACAAACTGACAATACTTCATAAGCCCAATTTGAGATGAAAAAAGATACATTTTTCATTTACATTTCCATATACAGTATGGTTATACAAGGTGGCTGTGGACTACAGAGTTGATTCTGGAAAAGGAGAAAAATGTAAGTTATTACACTCAACCATGCTCTACATGTTGGTTATCTCTCACTGATAGCCAGCTCTCCGTTAATAAATCCAGCCGTGTTGACAGCTCTGTGAGTTTGCTTGCATTTACAATCTTAGTAAAACCACTGTAGAGGAAAATTGAAGTTGGATTTTAAAAAAAATGAATGAATAGATAGATAAATAAATAAGTGTTCTCCTGGTGCTGTCTTTAAAATGGATGTCTGGAATTTACAGTTTTTCATTAACTGATGCCCAGCAGCTTTCTTTAGGCTGGCCTTGGAGCAGTACAGCGGCGGCAGTGTGTGCGCAGTGGCACTCAGCAGGCCGCCGTGCCGCAGTCTTCATTTTCTCAGCGTTTTTTAACTTAAATGTGTCAGTCTGCCCGCTCTCCTCCCTCCTCTGGGCTTTCAAACATTATCGCTCTGTACTATGAAAATCAAACATCAGCATAAACAGTGGCGTCGCACCATTACCAGTATCATCAGTGGAAGCTTTGGTTTCAAAGGGATCATTTGTTGATAGAATGTTGTTGCTGAATTTCTCCATATTCAGAGAGAGCAAAGCATAAATCAAAATCCAGTAGATAATACCTGTAATTATGTTTGTGGTTGCAGGTTTATGAGGGGACAGCTTGGTTACACACACACACACACACACACACAGGCCTCTCTGTACATCACATTTGATCACAGTTGAAGTCTGTGTTTTTTTCCTCACTCTTTTGTTCATGTGTTGTGAGGATTATTATGTTTCAGCTCATGGCTGTAGACCCCTGAAGGATTCAGTTACCCCTGATTATGCCAGGCTTAATAACATGCCACCCCGTTGCTAGGATTGGTTTGGAGAAGGGGCTTGGGGACGGAGGGTGGGGGGTGGGAATGGTGGGTGGGGTGGGGGGCAGGGGTGAAATGAAGGTCCAAATCACTGACTTAAAAAAAAAATTGATGAAATGTGAAGTCATCATTTCTTCCTCTCCTGTAACTAACCTGGGCTGACAGACTGAGATAAACATGAGGAGGAATAATGTACTAGCGGTCATCTTTTTAGTATGGCAGTGTGTATGCATGCGTGTGTCTAAACAGCATTGCTTTGTGATGTTGCAGCAACTGATTGCCTGAGTGATGGAGCCAGGCGTTCTTTGTTACTCTGCAGATCCGATGTGGATTGCTCTGGTTTGATACATTTGCTGTCCATTAGGCAGCAGTGAGGAGACGTCGGGGTGCATTCACTGACGGGCCACATGTAACAGTCAATTCAATCACCTTCAGCTTTGAAGATGAAACAATAACATGTTGGAATTGGTTTCTCCTATAGGCCACATGCCTGTTCAGAGATGTTGGCCTGGCCTCACTGCATCTGTACGTGTTGGTGCTAGACACACAACGTCCACATCAGCTGATTCACTGATGACATCCTGAAGCTCTGCCGAGAGAGAAGGCTGCACTATCAAGGCCAAACTGATCATCAGGATTATTTTTGTCATTATTTATGGATTTTAGGGACTGAATAATCACATTTAAATAAACTGAGCACTGTTTTTAGCCCCAGGTTGTGCTACACTCCTGCTAATGTACAACTCTCTGCATCAACATCAGACTGGTCCTTATTCACAGGTCATCTAGAAGCAAAATATGAATCAAATTGTACCAAAATCAAAACAACAGAGCTGCTGTAAAGGGTTCCTGTTGTTGTCTGACAGGGGTTCAGTGAGCTAACATTAGCGACGTCAGCTGAACAGGTTAGCTGTGTTGCTTTGGTGCAGACACAAGTCTCAGTCACATCACTCGCCCTAAATCCAAAATACTCTGAATGATGATCCATTTTGAGAGACAAGCTCCTCTCCATTCGCTCAAGACATTTTATTTTTGTTGCTCTGTGAACCGCTGCAGCAGCACTGTTGGTGGCTGCACTTGGTTTGATATGCAGCAGAGTTTTCTATGAGCGGAGCATTTTAAACCTCAGTTTCACAGAAGATCATCTTCATTTGATTGTGGGAAGACAAAACTGTGACTGAGATTAATATTTGATTAATTGTGCAGCCCAACGACAAAGACCTGACACACTGGGTCCTGGATAGAACAGCTGTTCTGGATGGAGGTATGACCACATCACACTGAGATACTAAATATCCAGGAAATGTACTGAGGTCTGGTGCCATTCTGTACAGCCTTATTGCCAGCAACTGTCATGAAAAGAAACAAACCAATAATGTGTTTGACTGTCTCTTAGTAAGTCCACTGGTTCCCACTACATCTTTAAAAACAGCTCACACACACAGTTTCATTATTGAAAGAGACTCAGTCATTTCTCCTAACTCTAACCCTACAACAGCTGCTAACACAGTTTGAGCTTTGGCATGGGGACTAAGTTTATATTTGATCTGTGTAGACCAAAAAGAAGGATGAGGGACTTTCTACATGAAAAATTTGGATCTGGGCTTAGGTTAGGACAAAGAAATGATGCTCTGTGTTTCCCTCCTTTACTGTTGACAAGGAAGTTTCATGTCAGATTTCAGATCCATTAATAAGAAGTTAAAATATAAACATGAAACATTTCTTGTTGACTGATAGAGAGGTTCAGATTTACACTGACACAATGATCACACTAAATATTATAGGACATTATACAAACATTATAATAAACCACTAAAGGAAGGACAGTAAGCATAGCTCCATAGCATTATTGTCGGCTTCCTGCAGAGAGAGCACCTGTCAGTTCCAATAGAGGCTGGGACCTCTTTGTGACAGCTCTGTAACTCTGACACATCACGGCTTCTATTCTCTGTGTCCCACTGACTGTGGATTTTTGGGAAACACTTTGCTCACACTCACACTCACACACACACACACACAAACATTGGGAGCAATTTGGTATCAGGTATCAAACTATCAACCTTTCAATCAATGAATGACCTGTGCCACCACCTGAACTACAGCTGCCGCTGCCGCCACATTATATTTTTTTCAGTCACATGTAAATGTAGAAAACAGAAAGATGCATAAAACGAGTCGAGGAAAACAAACTTTCCTCAGTGATAAAGAGCGTCTCCACCTGCAGTTGACAGCAGACTCAGCTTGTGTTAGTGTGCAGGCCGAGTGTTAGTCTACAGCAGCTAAAAGTGATCTTCTGTACCAGGCCTCCATCAGACAAACAGCACACACACACACACACACACAGGCTGCCATACATTAGCCACAGTGTACATGTTCAGAGTCACAGACATGAAGAGGAAATTAATTCATGTGAGACATAAAGCCGATGCCATCAGTGTAAAAATGCATATATATATATATATATATATATATATATATATTTAAAATATATATATATATATATATAATGTAATGTTGAAAAAGATGGCTTCAATTATCTACAATCTTGTCTAAATTACATTGTTGGGATAGAAAGCTTTCCCTGTGTCATTCATTTCTACTGTACAGGGCTGAAGCTAGTAACTGCCTCTGTCTCAGCACCACTCACACAAGCACCACCATAGTAAACCGAAACTAATGTCACGTTAGAAAATTCTTTACAATATTTTCAAATCATCTGTCAATGGGTGTTGTATTCCCTTTAATGACATACGACACCTGTCTAAAAAAACAGGCTGATTCATTCTGTTGATTCGTGTATCTGCTGTCTTTATCACTGACTGGTTTTTAAAAAACAAAAAAACAAAAACAAATTTGGGTTTGTTAAAAATGACCATTTGCGATCTTACTATGTGTGTTAACTGATATTGACACTGATAATGGGACTCCTGCTGATAAAAGGATCTTAACTTCTGTTGAAAATGGTCGTGAAAATAAAAAGGTCACACGTTCTGCTTTACTCAAAAAGCAGGAGATTGGACTCTGATCCATTGAATACATTTACCTGACTGTAGGTAGGCCATAGAGTCTAACACGTCAGCATCAGAACACTACATGACACTGCTTCATGATATTTACTTAATAATTCAAATAATAAATGCAATTTTAAATAATTGAAAAGCTAACAACAGAGTATATCAACATGAATTAATGAGTCCCAATGAAACACTGCTGTTCCACCCACTGTAAATTAAGATGCTTCACTTTCACTAAAAACCTCACAGGTTTTAGTTGGATTGCTCCTCTTCACTGCAACTATCCGCACACACACACACACACATCTCTTCATTTGTCAAACAAACCTAGTTATCCTGAAAAAAAAGATGCCACAACAACCAGATCTGAAGCTAATCAGAGACTTCACCAGGCAGATAACTGAGACAAAAGCAAAAAAAAATGTATGGAAACATGGTCACATAAATCTGATTACTATTAATTAAGTTATTATTATGTATAGTGATATTTACTAATAATTTAAATAATACATTTAAAAGATAAAAATGATACATAAATTTAACTAATTAAAAAATTGGAAATAGTAAAAAAAAAATCCATGGGATAATTTACATGTGAAATCTGCCACTGTCTTATCACTGGACTTTAAAACAGGTCACAGACCAAACCCCAGAGGAAATAAAAATATGGCTGTGCTCCACTCCAGCAAAATACAGGAATTCAACTGGAAGTGTAAATGTGTGTAAGTGGATTTCAGTGGGTTCGCTCTCTGTGAGCAGACTATGTTTTCTGGATGCTACGCCGTGTTTATTGAACGTAATGCAGACACAGTGAGAATATCGTCCGTCTGTCTTACCGTAGGTAGTCTCTCCGGCATAGGATGAGGTTGGCTTTGGTGTAGAGCGTGGACCCCACCTCACCCAGCCTGCAGTCACAGCAGGCACACTTGAGGCAGTCCTCGTGCCAGTACTTATCGAGGGCCTTCAGCAGGTAGCGGTCCTTGATCTTCCGGTTGCAGCCGGCACAGCCTTTTGGCTTGGTGTCCGGCTGGACGGAGAGCATTTGTATACCTGCGAGAAGCACAGAGAGAAGCTTTAAACACCCAGCCAATACACGCTGACTGAAGAGGAGGCAGACGCTTTCTCAATGGAGACGGCCTCATGGTTAAATACACACAAAGACATTCTAACATTTCAGACACTGTTTAATGAAACACTGCAGCTGAACTGTTAAAGAAGAAAAAACTGTTCACATGTTTTCATTCTGCTTCTTAATCTTTGAGCAGCAGCAGTGCAGTATTCATATATTTAACGACAACTCAAAATTACACTACTGAAATGAAAATGACCCTCACACACTGGAGCATTAATATCTTTCTAAATAAAATTTTAAAAAAGAAAGACAGAAAAAAAACAGATTTGAACCTGGACGGCTTCAGGTATCAGAACCTGTTTTCAACCAGTGAAAATAAATGTCAGCCATTGTCACTCATGTCAACAAAAACATATTCATATCTGTGGATCTCAGAGCCTGGTCCGTGAAAGAGCCATGGGTTTCCAGATCTCTGTCCCACAGCCCTGCACTGTTCTCACAGGACTGTGACAATGCTGTGGATCCACAGTGGAAAAGGGATTAAATACACATACTCAAAAAGTGTGCAGATTGTTCTGAGAAAATTAACAAATAAAATGACTTTTTTCTCATCATAATAATTACAGCAGCAGTCACGAGCTCCTGTGTAGTCTTCATTAATAAAACACACCAATTCTTCAGTTTACGCTGAAGATTAAATGTAACAAATTAACTGGACTAAAAATGTAGTCCAGCTCACTGAAATATTCTAAAACTTAAGTGAACATTATTTTCTATTAGACAACAACATGAAGTAAAAACTCATTTTGCACACTAAAAACCTCTAGATTTGAGAGTTGAAGCACAGTACTGTCCAACAACACAACGCACAACATAAATGAAAGAACTGTTCATAGCTACAGAAAATGTAAATCATTTTCAAATGGTGATGAGAGGGCTAGAAATATTTTCTGTTGGTAATCTCTGTAGATTTCTTGTCAGTGTGCTGTGACAGTGAGTGTACAATCCTCAGTCCAGGCCTGTGTAAAACACACAGCGCATCTCTAACAGGAGGAACACACACTCGCGTTAGCTTCAGTCCAAGTCCATGAAAAGGAAAATGTCCTGTGCAGTTAAGAGAGGTGAGCTGGAGAGCGGCTGTGCTGCATTTAATGCTCACAGAAACACAAAGGCTGAAAGGAGGTGATCTGACTGATTAACATATTCCTCAGAGAGGAGGACCGAGCGTTTGGTCTGTGAAGACAGAGACTCTTAACTAAATTCTCTGACCTGACCTATATTTAACTGAAACACAGTCATTAGAAAAAACAGGTGTGGATGTCATTTCACTGTTATTTGAAGAGAGCAATGTTCATTGTATTATTTTAGAAAATAACAAAAATAAAAAATGATTGAATAATTGAATATTTAATACTTTAAAGTATAATTCAAACTATGGTGAGCTGATGTGAGTGTGTTTGAGCAGCTGTGACTGAGGAACTGTTCCTGGTCTCTGTAAAACTACAGCGATGGACTGACTGCAACAAAGAAGAAGAAGTGATCTAGCTGGTCAGTGGTCAGCAGACTAACAGTCCTGTTGAAGTGTTACTGAGAGCAACCAGCAGCCCCCACAGACACAAAGCCACAGTTTCACTCTCACTTTTCTTCCCCAGACCTTCTCTGTGTTTGAAGGGGCGTGGCTACAGGAGAGGAGCTGTGCAGGCTGTATTGTGTAGGCTGGGCTGACTGTGGAGAGCCTTTGTAGGCCTTCTGAGGACGGGTGGGGTGGGGGTGGTGGGGGGCAATGTGGCTTCACACCAGGCTGGAATTAGTATTCTCCTACTATTCCCTAAGGACAGGCACACCCCCACTCCCCTTTGTCCTCCTTTCACCACACACACACACAGTATTTATTTTAGTTTTATCTTCAGTTCTCCTCAAACACTGAAACTTTGTATTATCCAGTTCAGAGATATCTGACAGTCTGAAACAGAAAAACACCATCAGATCAGTTCTGTGAGAGCTTCTTTAAACAAGCTGAGAGACGTTTCCACTGATTTCACCACAGTTCACTTCAGTTGTAAATCCTGTTGTCTTTTTCTTACCAATGGTTTGCGTGTGTGTGTGTGTGTGTGTGAACTGTCTCAGGACACTAATGAAAGCTCTGTCTGACTTCATGTACTCTGCTGTAAATGAATAAAGTTCAAACCCCTCTGACTCAGAGGTGGTGGATTGGATCAGAGCAGCCGTCCCCTGCTACACTCTGTTTAGACTAAACTCCTGAATGTTTACTGAGGAAAACTTACAGAAACAGAAGCTAACGACTCAGTTAGCTCAGCGTTGATCTGTTAATTGGCTGTACTCAGAGGCAGCTCGGCCGGCTGCTCTCCCCGTGCCTCTTCAGCCCGGCTCCACCGAGTCCCCATCACCATCACCAAAACCTAAGCACCCTGGAGTTTCCACTCCCTTGCACATGCAATCAACTCGACCCTTCCTCTTCGATTACCGGTGTGTGTGTGTGTGTGGGGGGGGGTCACTGGTCATGTTCCATAAAGAGAAACACACAACTGTCGGTCCCTGATGGTTTGTGTTGATTTACTCGCTGGCCATGATCTCCCTCTCCTCACTCTCTCGGCCACATGCAGCCGATCAGTAGTGCCGGAGGACGTGGGATGATGATGGAGGATGGAGCAGAATAGCCTGCTATTTCAGTCTCAGCTGTTCGCCAGCGAAGATGCTGACATTTCACCCTATCAGTTTAATTACTGTTGCCACCATGGCAGCGGGCGCCAGTAAGGCCAGTAACGAGTTTAACACACTCAATTTACCATGCAGCTTTCCCGCAAGCACAGAGCAGAGCGGAGCCGCGGTGAAGGCGATGGACATGATCCAAATATCGGTATAATACTAACACCACACCGGGCTCATCCCGTCACTGTGAGATGGCTCATCAGAGGAAAAACACAGACAGAGGGCTGCGGGTCAGATCTGGACGCAACATTGAAAACATCAACTAAACACACCGAAACGTATCCTTCACTTACAAACCCGGCGCAAACAAATGCTCTTACCGAAACTTTTCTCCTTTTCTGCATTTGTTGAAGCAGCCGGCTTTACCACCATGCAGCCCGATGCCGCCTGGTCCGGAAGCGGTGATCTGCAGACACACTGGGATCAGGCTTTGTTCAGAAAAACAATCAGCGCGGCGACCAGGGAGACGAATGAAAAGAAGGGAAGCGGCGGCCGGCAAAGCTTACAGGCAGGGGAGCTAGAGCGAAGCTGTTTCCATGCCGTCGGGCGTCGCACGGCGTCTGAAAGAACGTTGTATCACCGTCCGGGCTGACCGGGCAGAAGGCAGCGACAAACAGACGCGTGTCCTCCGGCGGTGCAGCAGCATGTGACCTCCCGGTCGCCTCAGCGCAGCCTCCCGCTACGCGCCGCTTGCTAATTAACGCGCCCTGGCGTTCACGGTCACCGCGCACGCAGACCGAGCAGAGACGGTTCCTCAGCCCGGAACATCTCACCTGCTCTGCCACACTCTCACCTCTCTCTACAGCTACTTACATTTCACACACAGCTCATTTCACTTCAGACTCATTCTCATCGTTAAGGGACACGTGTCGGCGGACTAGCAGCTCACACTGATGTTTTAAGTAAACATGGCAGAACAATAACGAAGCTGTTTCCTGTTTCCTCACCTTTCTCAGCAACAACCAAGCCTCAACTCCAGTCGCGGACTCAGCTACAGAGCCTGTGAGGAGAAGAAGTTTAGCAGAGCGTGCCGATCTTCAGGATGGACGACTTGAAGCTACGCAGACCAAAAGAAACCGTGTTTGGAGGATTCTGCCCAGCACAGGTGTTGGTCACGTCCTTGAGTGTGCAGTGTGGGGGGTTCAAGCCGGTGTCCCCGTGCATCCAGCGACCGAGTGGAGAGAACAGAGTCGAGCTATGATGTTCACAGCCCCGGTCCTTAGCGATCCGGACATCACACCGCCACGATAAGGTCACTCCTCCAGGCCCGTTACCACGCTCCGCAGCAACACACACGGCATATATCGCGTGCGCGCCCTTGGAACATCCATTTTTCTCTGGCGTCCTTCAGTGTTTTGGGGCGCGCGGAGACGCGCTCCTCACAGCACACACTGACACAGGTACGGTCACTGCTGAGAGAGGGGACGCGGATGCAGTTAAAAGCGTCACCACGGTTTCTGTGAGTGAAGGTGGACCTGATGCTGACACCACAGTGACCTGACCCTTTCACACCTGTACGGTTTAATACAAGGAATTCAGTCACTGGTCTCCAAAACTGCATAGAACCAGTCACCGCATCAAGACATGCTGTAAACCAGGAATTTACTTCCAGCTCTGTGTGGGACAGTCAGATTCTTTACAACATAGAATATATAAAACAGGAAGCCAACAGGAAACAGATGTAATGAAGATAGCTGAATCAATCTCTACTCAAAGGGACACTGATTCCTGTTATTCTTCTGGATAATGTTTGATCACGCACGCGTCCTGGCAGTACTGGGCTCACTTAGCGGCTGGGTGGCCTGATGATCTCCTCTCCACACTCTTTATTTAAATCGTTCCTGTAATTAAAGGACGATTATTCTCCCCTGTTATTGCATGATTCGCATCGGTCCGCGGGCGTGTCTGACTGGATGAGGCCGTGATGAGGCCCACATGTGGTACGGTGCCCCCACACCACCGCCTCCTCACCCTTTGCCTCACGACCTGCTGTACACACGGGCCACAGCTCACAGTACTCCAGTCCACAGCCTGGCAGGTTAATAGTTGGCATGCGGCTCCAGCCTAAAATACGGCGATAATGAGATGGGTCATAAATATTCTGCGCGCCGTATGAGTGATGAGATGCATTAAAGTTGACAGGAACATTACCTGCCAGTAATTAGGTTTGTCATGGATTGAATTATTTTCAAAATGACCTATCTTGGTAATCATGCAATTTGCTGCAGGTGTGTGGTGTGTGTGTGAGGCTGCCACCTCTCTCCCTTTGCCCTTCACTCTCCCTTTTCCTCACTACGTTCATAATTAATTCATCCTCACGTGAATGGAGGATGGAGACGGAAGACTGTGCAGGTGGAGGATGGAGGAGGATCGTCCACATGGATCAAATCTTCATCCAGCAGGCTCACAGCTCCTCCTATTCCCTTTACATAGGCGTAGATGTTATGTTGGTACCTGAGCCTTCGTCTACAGTGAAGAAACAGAGCGCGGACCTGCACCAGCTTCACCGGTACTCCCCCACCGGCAGCGGTTCGTTCAGTGTGATGCTGAGCAGAGGGACCAGGGGGTGTGTCGAGGGCTGCTCTGATGTCGTCTCAACCGCCTGCGTGCGCCGCCACACAGCCCTCGCTCCGCGCGAACGGCGCTGGGCGCTCACAGCCCAGAACCGCAAAGGGACCGAACACCTGCCTTGAAGTAGATCCAGGGATGTCCAGAACAAACTGCTCCTGCTCCGTCTCTTCTGTCTCCTCTGGACTTTGAATCAAAGTGTCCACTCAGTAACTTTGTCGCCATCCTCCAGCTGCAGCGCGTCACGCCACTAAACTTAGCGACGGGAGTTCGGAGGCTAGTTCTTGGGATGTCACATCCAAGCTAAACTAGGCTCCCCCCGCAGCTCTGCGCGTCTCGGACCCGGCTCACAGGGCATCTCCTGTCCCCTTGTTGCTTCCTCATTCTTCCTCCCCCGTCTGTCTGTGTGTCTCTGGTTTCTCTGGCAGGAGAAAGCGGTGGAGGTGGAGCCTCTCTCTATTTAAGCCCCTCCACCAGGTCCCCAGAGTAACACACTCCAGCTCATCAAGAAGCTGACAAGCGCACCGTTAGGAAGGCAGCACATGTTGCTCTAATGGACCTCATTAAGCTCTGCTTACAGATGTTCTCTTAACATGGTGATCTGCAGCGAGGTTGAGGGGACGGCAACCTATTCCCAGCCCCCAATTATGGCACGATGGTAGATCCCCCCAACCTCCAGCTCTCCACCACTCTCCCTTCTTCCAGAAATATCAAAATATCTTTCTCTCAAAGCATTCGCCCCCACCTCCCCCCATCTCTCCCACCACCACCTCCCTGCATGTCTCCTCCCCTCACCCTAGGGCCTGTGACAGTCAGATCTGCTAGCCTTTGTGGTATAGCCAGACTTGGCACAGTGCCGGCTCAACTGACAGAGCTCACTCACTCTTCTATTCCTCCTTTCTCTCTCCTTTCCTTTTTTCTATCCGTTGGGAGACAGAGACAGAGAAAGAGAGACGGAGTGAGTGGCACAGAATGGAGAAAGAAAGAGAGAGCAAGAGAAGGGAAAAAAGTAAGTTAGCACTTTCCATAACGGTTGTGATGATAATATCTGTCAGGGGAAAATCTTAGTGTCTTTTATCTGAAATAATTCCTGTGATGGCAACTTTGAATGGGTGGGGTGTTTGGTGGTGCTGGGAACCGGTGAGGAGTAAGAGTGCAGCTTTTATAATGCCAATCAGTGCCACTCCTATCACCCATCTAATTAGTTAGACTGCTAAAACAGAAAGCACTTGACATATAAGAAACTGTTTATGACAGGGTGTCATCAGGTTTTCTCTGAGTCAGCAGTGTTGGATAAAATGTACACACATATTCACGTTGTCATGTGAGTACTGCACATGGCTGGATGTAAGACCCAGATTGAAATGTTTCTTCCCTGTGTGTTTCTCCAGCAGCACACACTGAGGCCTGCAGCTCATGACTGGAGCAGTGTGTGATGAATGCGACAGTGGATCAGTATCATCATTCTTGTTAGCAGGCAGAGGTGGTGTGTTCCTCTGTCTTTGAGGTCCATTTTAACAGTTTCAATCTGGTTTATATTCTAGATTTACTGACAAGCAGTGAATGTCTACTACTAACAAGTAATGTGTCCATATACAAAGTGTGATAGATCTTACTTCTCTGTGCCATACCGCTCCATTGTTATCAAAAGCACATCCACTGTATTGGCTGACATGTTCTTTATGAACACACACACTGTAATATAACTCAATCTTACACCACCCTGCTGCCTGAAATAACACTACAGCACCAAATGTGAAGTTCCAGTTAGGCTTAGAGTTGTGAAAGATCAGATAGAGGAAGATCCCAGTCAGTAGTTGTGTTTCCATATAATTGTCAAGCAAATTTGAAGCAAACTTTTGAAATATCTCAGGAAAATAAATTAATAAATAAAATGCAAATGAGGTGCATCTCCATTAACTGTGTTGCCTAGTGTTGTCAGAAGGTTTGCGGTGTGGGCTGCATCATGCACACCAGTAATAAAAAAAATAGAAGAAGAAGAGGTCACAACCACAAAACAAGTTGTTTGCCAACCGCCAAAAAAACCTCAACGAAGAGACCAACCCAGTCACTTTGACAGAGAGCTTGGACAGAGAGCTTCAGGGACTCTTTCATCATCATCCTCATATTCTTCCTCTTCTTCCTTAGAAACAGAAACAGCTCATCAGTCACATGAGTTAAATGTTCATTAAGTCAGAACTTGTTCAGGAAAGCTGTTTCCATTGAAACATTACACACATTTTTTTTAAAAAAAAAAAAGACAAAAACCATTTCAAATGAGCATATAAACCTTTTTGAGCAACTGAGGAAGTTTTTGGCATTTTGCTGATTTCTATGGTAAAACTTCAAAATGCGCATAAATACACACTAATGGAAACATGGCTAATGGCTTGGTGTGTCACCCTGTTAGTGTATTTCCTCTTTATTCCTCACCTCCTCTTCTTCCACAAGTAAAATGCGGCCTACCAAGGGCTTAATGGACCAGTTTAGCAGTGCATTTGTGTTGGACATTGCAGTTTAAAAATCAGTTATAGTGCCATGTTGTTTGTGCTGGTGACAGCACCAGAGACCTTTGTGTTTGTGTATCAGTTGATATGAGAAGGATCAGTAGACTACAGCTGTCCAATAAATGTAGAGGGGTAAAAAGTACAGTATTTGTAAATGTAGTGGGGTAGTAGCATAGTAATAGTATGGAAATACTCGTTTAAATACTCTGAAATACTCGTTTAAATTTGAGGTACTTGTACTTAAGTACTGTACTTGAGAAGATGTATTTTATTTACATCCATCACTGGTTTTCACAGGACAATGGTGAGATGATAGTGCCAAAACATTCCCTCTGTATGTGTTTATGGCTGCACAGTGGTGCAGTGGTTAGCACCATCACTTCACAGCAAGAAGGTTTTGGGTTTGAGTTCCGGTTCACCCAGGACACCCTCTCTGTGTGGAGTTCTCCCTGTGTCTGTGTGGATTTCCTTCAGGTACTCTGGCTCCCTCCCACAGTTAGATGGTGACTCTAAACTGTCCTGTGATAGACTGGTCATCTGTTCAGGGTGAACCCCGCCTCTCACCCAGTCTCAGCTGGGGTTGGCTCCAGACCCATGACCCACAAAGGATAAGTGGTATATCTGATGGATTTGTGTTTATTCTTTCTGTAGTGTTACTCAGCTTTTTCCATAAGATAGCATGTCAGTCGAATTTAGTGTTCAGTTTGACAGCAGTACCACATCATGCATTTCTTACTGATGAACCTAATATTTCAGCAGTTAACAATACGTTTACACAAACTGGTTTTAGGCTGAGAAAGTGTGTAATACTGATGAAAGCAGATGTAAGGTGTTTGTCCCAGTAGTAACATTTCAGATGGGTGTCCCTCTGAGAGGATCTCCTCACTGAGGGCCTTTGACATTTACCAGAGAACACTCCAGTTCCTCACTGGTATCATTGTCCTTCCATAGTGGAGTCATCTCAGGCAATGGTAACCAGCCCCTCCCACACACACACACACACACACACACACACACACATTTAACCCCTCTGCATTTAACCCATCCAAACTAGTGAATGCGCACACACCCAGAGCAGCGTTGGCCATGTTTGCTCTCACACAGATTCAGATTCAGCTATGTGACTACCTCCACTGCCAGGTTAAAGATGGAGCAACAATACTCCTCTATTTTGTGTTTAACAGCAGAGTAAAAGCAAAACATTCCCACCATGAATAGGGTGTATAAAAAGGGCTATACACACCTCCTCCCACCCAGGAGGATAAACCAGGGACCTGTCTACACTTACGACCAGCGGGGCCTCTCCTCACTCAATAAATGTTACCAGTATACAGCCTTTAAGTGGGGTCGAGGGATACATCATTTTAATGACAACTTCTCCTTTTCCTAGCAGATCAGTTTTGTCTTTTGGCATACTAGAAGTGTCAGGCCTAAGCTCCAGAGTAATCTCTCCACGAAAAGTCTGGAGAATCACCTCTGGTAATATGTCAGAGGGGAGCCATCCAAATCTAAAGAGTAGCTGGACCAAAGAGTATTGACCCTTCTTATTACTCCACTGAGAGTTAATGGAGATTACTTAATTCAAACGCCTATTCATTCAGTCTGAATATAAAACGAGAACAGCAGCAGTTAAAGAGCTGGGAGTATGGTAAAAGGCTGTCTCATTCTCTCTGACTCTGGACAGGAAATAATAGTCAGCAGCCAGTAACAAGTGAAGGATCACAGCAGCAATCAAAGAGAAGCTAGAGCTTTATATTGTGAAAAGACTCAACATGTGATTTGTATGATACAACACACTGAGACACACTGAGCCGTTTCACATTAAAACTTAAACACACAAAGTTCTGTGTTGTAAACTGACTTTCTTTTTCAAAAAGTAATCTACTGAAAACACCCTAAACAGCCCAAATTATTCCAATGTAGAAATTTAGCTGAATCACATTTTTATGTAAACTTGTGTTTTTCTTCTTTGTTATTCATGGCCACCACAACAGACATTTGGGTTCTTGGTTTTGGGAATAACATAGTTGTCTGTTTAATCTTCAGTGTGATCCTGATAATTAGGAAACACCACTCTTCATCGCATCATGTTGGCATTCACAACTTCATTGGAAAGAATTTAAATTATTGGTGGAGACAGTGAAGAGAGTTTTAATTGTCCTACAGTTTTAATCATGATCAACAAGTTTGATGAACACATAACCCCTGACGTTCCTTATTCAACAGTCTGGTGTGGTGTCATGCCTTACCCTGTCACCTTGAAACACATGTTAAAACTTGACATTTATTAGTTAAATGTTACTTAGATACTACATTAAAGTAAAAATTTAAAACAGGCCATTTTCATTGGCAGAGAACAATAAATAGTGGATATCCATTACAATGGGAGTCTAAAGGGGTTCAGAGGTCAACTCACCCAAAGTGGAAAAAAACAACCAAACCAAACCAAAGATATTTTCTCTCCTCCCTCTGGTGGCATCTATCTGAGCAGACAGTTCTGACTTTTACTTTGTCCAAGTTTAGAGATACTGTTTCTAACTCCAACCTGATAACATGGAGGTCAATAAAATGTATTCTTTGTTGTATTGTTCACAACACTGAAAAATGACATTTAAAAAGTTCAACAACACCACATCTTTCTAGAAACTGTGTCCCTGCATAATACACAGAACATACAGAGGGGCTGTTTCATCTCTCGTTCCATAGAAATATTTGACTGTCAGGCCTGTAGATCGTCAATAGTTTTTTCAACTACTACCTTTAGCCCATCCTATTAGCTTCCTCTGATTTGAAAAGAAGCAGTATGCTCTCCTTATCAACACCAGCTTTATTCTTGAGGAATTATTTCACTGTGTGGTAATTATGATTGTAATCCACCTGCTTTATGAATAATGTCATAGATGATGGAATATCTTTAAAATGAAAAGACGGGATGGGAAGTGTCTATGACCTGCCATCTTCAGGTCTCACCACAGATGTACAACTACAACCTGAGTACTGTGACACAAGTTCAGTGGCAGAACCAGTTCATCCAACTAATTCTATAAAGGGATGGTCATTTTGATACCAGTACAAATAAAATACCCAAGTTTTGGTGTGATGACGAGAGATTAAAGATGCACTCATCTTTTCTGTCTTGACCATTTTTTAAAATCTATTTGTTTAACAGTTTATAGTATTTTGTGCCAAAACACAGGTTGATGCTCAGGAAGTTGAAATCCAATATTCAGCCCGGGGAGCACAGTCAGGTATAACATGGACAGAGAAAAAGACCCAAGCTGAAAGCCTGTCTCAATGCAAGTCCTTTTGCTAAGGAAGACTGAGCCATACATATACATATGGAAATTTCATATCCACTACATACACACATTTGATGCCATTAAATATGCCAGCAAACACACACACACACACACACACACACACACACACAAACACACACACACACACACATACTCTGACAACATCTTAACACCAGCTGGCTCTGTCTGTATCGCACACTAACATACATAGTACTATATGATGAGCCTTTGAATACTATTTCTCCAAGCCTTTAACGATAACCTTGAACAATGCAATGCTGGTAATTGCTACATTATATCAATCAGTTCCATCCGGTGTGATTTCCTTGAGTAGCTTGGGCTGAAATTACTTGTGTGTTCAGAACTGAGCATTTCAAACAGACTGCTGTATGCCTCAGCAGCAATCAATCATCCTTAATCCAAAACCAATTTACTCCGCCTGAAGAGGAAAATATCTTTTAATCTCTTGCCGGCAATCCCTGATTGCAGTGTCGAGCTTCAGTTGACAGTCAAACTGTGCTGCTTAGAATGGGACGTTTATATTGGATTTGCAGTTTCCATCTTTACATACACATGAATGAATAGTAAGTACAATAGCCAGGACAGTTTTTGCCTCACTGATGACGGGATAGCTTATGTTGCACAAGTGGATAAAATCGCAGCTGGTTGAATCACAGGCTCAGTAAACAACAGGTCAACCCTTTTTTCACATCTTGTTTAAAGCAGGAATGTTTCCGTTATTCTGCCTTGTTGTTCTGTATAAAAGCTACAGAATAGCTGACTCACCTTTAAGCCAGTAGTGGAGGTAGTCCCAGAGCTGAACTGACATCTGTGTAAAAGGGAGAGCCAACCTAGTGATGGATGCTGACTCTGCATGTTATATAAAATCACACACCAGGGCGTGTAGTCTAAGCTCTTAACTCAAATATAGTGTGATCACTGTGTAAAAGGAGCTACAGTTTTGCTCACATATGACCATTATGTCCTCACCTGCTAGATGCTTTAAATAATACCAGACCCTAGGTATGACCACAGACCACATCAACAGGGACACACTAAGCCCCAACAAAACTTCGTAAAAGATTTATTTAAATGGAAATGCTGGCGTGTTGACATTGTTACACATGCAGGCTACCTTTTAAATACAGCTGGGTTTGTATACATGTCACTGCTGATTCGGTAACACCTCTGACACACCCTCCTATCCAGGAAGAGTGTACCTCAAAGTCTGTTGCACACAGTTTCAGGGGAAACGTATCATTCAACATGGAAACTGCAGCAACACCATGTTGCACAGTTTGGAGACTGAACGTGTCCTTGGTCACACCATTGTGACAACAACTGGTCACACCCCTGTGGATATAACCGATGATGGCCATCAACACAGAAACAGTCCCCACCCATGTTAGAGCTACAGGTAGGTGTTACTTAAGCCTCACTATGGAAGGCTAAAAGCTTCATTTCAATCTCTTAATGAGTCAGTTAGCTGTAGAAGGATGCTTAGTTGTTAATCATTAAAAGTAAAATATTAACTGTTGTTAAATCAGAGGGGATAGGTGTTGTTAGATAAAGCTAATTAGGGCATCAGATCCTTTTTTAAAGAAAACCTGAGGTGTAAGTAACAGCTGAGCTTAGCTAATAAGAATGTTCTGTGATCAGTGCAAACATTTATCTTCTCTGAAACTAGTGGGAGATATACAAGAAAAACAGCTAATGGTAATGTTGTTCAGCCACAGTACATCTGAAATCTTTGGTACAGATAAAGAAGCTGAGGTAGTGATTAAGCTCTCAGGTACACATAGCATCTAGCATGTCATTTGCAATGACTGGCAGTAGGGCAGGTCCTCTATCAAGACGCTAGTCTTTATTTTTTCACACACTATGTAAGAGAAGGGAGGTTTTAACTAGGGATGTGCATGAATAATCGATTAGTCAATTAATCGACATGGGAAACATAGGTGACATTTATTTTGTATCTTGCAAACATTAGCTCACGTTGTTTCTAAATGCTCAGCTTATTTTTAGGTTAGGATTCCTTCAGTGTTAATCATTCAGGAGGTTTTTTACCGGGAGCTGAATTATCCACCAAGGCCTCATTGAATAAAGCAGTTTCATATAAAAAAAAACAATGTTTCTCCGCGACGTGGACACAAGATGTTGAGAGCAGCTGTTTGCTCAGCTTGTTTCTCTGATTACTGAAGATCCAGACGTCTGATGACAAAAATCCTCATCTAGTTTAAGATTATAGTTATAACGTTATATAAAGTGACGGTGACATGACTTGAAACATTAAGAAAGCAGTCGGCTGAAAATGTTCTAATGTCCAGCCATCGGTGACTGGAACATTTCAGGTTCTGTGCTTTAGACTCTCAGCACAGATGAGAGACACACTGCTGACAACCAGTCTGAGGTCCGTTGTTGATGAGTGGAGTTAAAGTGGGAGGTAAAGTTAGTGCATCTGTACATTACAGTGCAAAAAATATGACTCCACATGACAACATATTATTATTTTGGTTAACTTGTTAACGATGACGTCACAACTAATTAACCAATCAACTTAAATTAGCTTGATTAATCAACTTCAAAAAGTAATTAAAATGCCCATTCCTAGTTTCAACCCTCCTAACCTGTTAGAGATGTCTAATGGGAGTACAGTACAGAACAGTAAATGGACTGCACCTATATAGAGCTTTTCTAGTCATATCACCCACTCAAAGTGCTTTCCACTACAGGTACTCTGACACACAAATACCCATTCACATACTGATGATACATCAGGGGTGATTTGGGGTTCAGTATCTTGTATCAGGATACTTCAGCATATGGACTGGAGGAGGCAGTGCTCATTTTAATCTGGTGATGATATATGTACATTGGTAAATTTGGTGTGCGTGCAGAATACAAAGTCCTCTGTGTTGGTTTTGTCTTATTCAGGTTTTGTTAATTAATTTAGGCAGTCACTTAGTACAAGATAAAAAGAGCATATAAAGTTTAAAATGATGAATACAATGTCACTCTACCATGTTAACTGCTAAATAGTAGTTTATAAAAGCAATGTCAACTTCAAAAATGCATGCTTGGACAAAATGCAACACTGGACATTGGCAGTGTTCTCCTTAATTCATTCATGACTGGCAACCATCCAAAATTCCCACTTCATTAACAAAACATGGTTAGTTCTAGATGTGGGCGCGGCACACTGATGTACTAAGTGTGGGCAGCGTTGGAAGTCAAATACTGCCTTCCACAGCCAGTTCAATTTACCAGTGAAGGCAGCATAACACAGACCTTACAATATCACCAAACCACGTGCCCTGGTTACACCTCTGTCACACTATCTGTCCACACTCATTTGACAGCAACACACCATGTCCACTGTGATGGCAGCAGGCTTATCAGAGTCTCTGCCAACACTTTCAAACTGCAATGACTGCTGCACAGGTTGCACACAGTTGTTTAACATAATTTGTTTTGCTAGTTGAATAATTGTATAACTAATCTTATCCAAGTGTTGGTGACTCAACATGAGAATGTCTGTGAATGTGCTGAAATTCATGCATACTGTCTGAGAGAAGCTTTGACAAGAATAAATCTTTTCTGTGGAGGACTTTGGACACACACACACACTCACAGCTGAATTATATTTGTACAAATTGGAGGGAAAAATGTTCCAAGTCACCATATTTTCACATTTGAACAATCCCATTCTGGATTAAAGATTTAAATATGAACAGAAATCTTTCAAGTATTCAGTGTACCTCTGACATTCAGCCATCTGTTGTATGTAGGAATTGTTTGTGCTGTACTCCGTCCTTCAAAGCAGATGTGGTTACCTCTGTCAGGATGAGGACAATAGTTATACTGAATCCATTATAACCTCTAACCTCTGCTAGTGGAGCTGGAGGGGAGACATGTTTGATGATTCTGTCTGTCTTAATAAATTAAGAATGGATTTAAACTGAACTATGCTGAAAGACTGGTCATGTAAAAAAAAGCAGATGAAGTGGTTTGATGTGGTTATCACTGGAGATTGATGAAGCCTAAGTCAAAGACCTGCAGACATTTTAATTAGGGTTAGTGCATTATCAATGCCACAATGTACACAGCATTTATATACACTAAGCACTACACCTGCTTATTCATGCAATTATCCAATCAGTTCACATTAAACATCAGAATGAGGGAAAAAAAAAACATGATCTCAGTGACTTTGGCTGTGACATGATTGTTGGAGTCAGACAGGTTGGTTTGAGTATTTCTGAAACTGCTGATCTTGAAACCTTCCAGTGAGCAGCAGTCCTGTGGAGGGAGACATGAGAGAGGCAGAGGTAATGGTCAGACTAGTTGGAGCTGACAGAAAGACTACAGTAACTGAGATAACCACTTTTGGTGAAGACCATGTCAGGTTCCATTCCTGTCAGCCAGAAACAGAAATCTGAGGCTGCAGTGGATGGAGACTCGCCAAAACTGGACAGTTGAAGACTGGAAACATGTATCCTGGTCTGATGGATCTGGATTTCTGCTGAGGCAGCAGATGGTAGGGTCAGAATTTATCTTCAACAGCATGAATCCATGGAGCCAACCTGCCTTGTGTCAACAGACCCATCAGACAAAACCAGACAAACAGAGTTAGGATGAAGAAAACTGCAAACGTCCCTGATGAAGTGAAGAGACTAAGAAACTCTTGGCTTTATCACTGCCCAACAAAAGAGAATCATGGAAATAATGGGGGAAGTTCAATCACTTCAGAAAAAAATAACACATGGAAAAAGAAATGAGTGGCTGACCTGGGACAGTACTCCAGGATGAACATGAGATCTTATCATTAGTGGCCTGATGACCAGACACCGGTCCTACGCTAGGGCAGCTGAGGTCACTGAAGAGAAAGGTGGTTGGCTTCTTCGACAGCAATGCCAATTCTGTTAACAATGGTGAGATCGAAACAAAAGGTACCTGCTTAACAGAAACCAAAAAGAACGCAGAAATTGCAAGGAGAGGAAGAATAGACTGAAGATAAATCCCAAGTTACAAAAAAGGATATTAACACTTGAAAATCACACAGCCATTGTGAATACCACACAGAGGAGCAGTTTAAAAGAAATGTAAAAATGGAAGGAATAATATCAATTATACATTTTAACAGGAGAAGCTTCAACTTAAACTCAAAAATCAAACACTGCTTACGACAACTGGACAAGAAATTCACAGCATAATTGATACCTGAGGCCTGGCTTAAGAAGAAATTACCCTAATATAATTGAAATTAAGGGATATGAAATGTTTTTTTTATCAACAGGACTAAAACAAAGGGTGATGGAATACATCACAGTTGAAATTGAGATGGAGAAATAAAAAATGATAATGATCAACAGGATCCTGTATCCACACTTTTGAGGAAAAGTTACTGGTAGTGTACATAGTAATAAAAAAGGATTTCAATTTCAATATCAATGTGATAAACCCACAAGAACATATACAACTACAGAGTTCATCACTGTGCAACATGAGTCTATATCCCTCAATTAGACAGCCAACCAGACCAACATTCAGTACTACACTCACTGACAATAAAGTACTAAGTGGACTATGAATTAATGACACAAATGACCATCTGCTGATCTCTGCAATCATCCAGAGCTGAACCAGGACCAAGAAAGACATCAAAACTCTCAAAAGAATTAAACACAAAACAAAAGATGCTGTTCATTTCTGTAAAGAAGACCTAATGAAACAATGTACATGAAACAAAGTATGTAAGTTGATGGAAGATATAAATGAAGTATCACTGAGTGAATCATTTTTATCTATTGTATCCTCTCCTGTGGAAAAAAAATGTCCTCTGAACAACAAGACAACAACAAACTGACAAGTATTATGAAAAGCAACAAAAAAGAGGGCTACAGTAAACAACTGGAGGATAACAGAAGCAATATTAAAAATACATGTAAGATATTAAATGCTATCATTAAAAATGAAATTGGTAAGGCAGGATTCTCTAAGCATCCCCTGACAAAAAATAGCACAATGAAAGACATGGCCTTAAGTTGGAGTGAGGTGGAGGGAAAAATAACACCATCCCAGGACAAGCTGTAAACCAGCCTGTGACTGGGAGAGAATTCAGCCTCACCTGCCCCCTCTCCTCACCTGGCACAGGTATTTCACATAGGTCATCAAAGAATGAAAGTAGGCCTCAGTGTTGTGTGTCCCAACAGGAGTTTATGCATTTTTATTCCTTTGTTTTTTTGGATGTAGATGTAGCGAAGTGTAACTAACTGCAGTCTCATTTACAGAGAACTTAAAGTAAGTAATGTTGGCGGTGGTTGAGTTTGCCTGAGAAAACAGCTGAATGAATTGAGAGATGTGGTCACTGAACACTTTGTGTCAAAGCATTGAAAACTGATCCACAGTTTGGTCCACATTGACTGCTGCTGTGTTGACTGTGTGGAAAAAAAAGTGAACTCAGTATAGAGACGTGAGTTAATAGATGGAAAAAAAATGGATTTCATTTTGTTTCTCAGACTTAAATATCATGGTTAATGGACTATGTAGCACTTTTCTAGTCATGTCAACTACTCAAAGTGTTTTACACAACATGGCACATTCATAAGTTCACACACACACACACACACACACACACACACACACACACACACACACACACACACACACACACACACACTCTTACACTGATGGAACATCTTGCCCAAGGACACTTCAACACACGGACTGGAGAAGCTGGGAATCTAGCCACTGACCCTCTGATTAGTGGATGACCCATTCTACCTTCTCACATCATCATGTGAACATGCTGTGCAAAATAAAGTTCACTGACATTTTCTTTCCTTAGCTTCTTTTACAAAGGTTGACTTACAGAATACTGGTGAGAAAACAGTTAAGTTGAAATAATGTAATTTTAGAGGCTATAGCAACTAAGTAAAATGTTATTTATAGCTTTATATATCCTTAACTTGAAAACTTGTGGTCATAATTATAGTACCCAAGTGCATGATACTATTCAGGATGATTATTTGAAACAACTTATTTTTATGCAAAAACTTACTCTATGGGACCAATTTTTGAGTGTAGAGGAAAACCCAACCCCCCTCACTCAGTCTGAGAGTGTAAGGAAGTGTTGGAATGAAATCTTGCTTATGATAAATAAATATCAGATACTACAAAGACAGCAGTGATTCATACTGTAATATTGGTCAGTGTGTTCCGAATGGCACTGCTTTCTTGTTGGGAGATGGATGTCAGTGTTTTGGTTGAAGTTGATTCTGAGATGTGGATCAAGTTATTGCATTGATGCATTTTGGATGTGAGATGAACTGTTGATCTGAGCTGTGTGTTGGTGAGAAGAAGTGTGTGAAGAGTTTTGAAAATGTGACCTCAGTATGGAGAAATGTTGTTTTTCCATTGTAAAAAAACAAAACAAAACAAAAAACTGTAATTTGTGTTTTTAACCAACTGTAGTTGTTTTACAGCACTGAGTTCAACATTAGTTCCAGCAGTCTGAGCTCAGCAGTGTGTTAGATTATCATCATGCACTGATGTTCTCTAGATTCACAGCACTAATGAGAGTACAATAACAACAGTCACAATCTCCTCTGGCTATGAAGAATAACATGTCAGTCATTTGCTGTAGTACATTCTCTGCTACAGTTTCTCTGAGCCCCACAGTAACCAAACTAATTGAGGGCCATATGTAAGCAAGTGGTTCTTGCTTTAGAGTAGCACAGGGAGGGAGTCTTACAAATGAGCCCCCCTGGAAGGAAACACAGCTGAGCCACGGTCAAGCAGAACATCACAACGGAGAACAAAACAGAACAAGCCAGGGACACTTCACCAGTGGTTTTAGCAGCCAACACTCAGCTGTGTGTTTGGCATGAGGATGAGTTAGTGCGAGGAATGCAAGGTTTAGATGCAGTTAGCAGTGTAGAAAACAATTTTGAAGCAATTTTTGTTATACAATTAAAAAATAGGCTCCACAGTAATGACCACAGACTGGAACACACAGTATGAAAACCTACAGTAGAGTAGACAGTTAAAGGAGTGATACACAAACTCTGTCAGGCCAACAGCCATGTGTGATTATCTGAACCAGACTGAGGGTGTATGTCAGGTTGAGAAGACAACACAGTCAACACTGAGGTTCCTTCAATGATGCTGCTCATTCAGCTTTTTAATAGCTGATAGCAACATTACAATTCTGTATTCATACCTTAGCTGTAATATCTGTAACTGCCTGTGGTACATACTGCAACGCCAAACTGGTTGGACCCAAATGCACGACTCAGCAATCAGGTGTTCAGGTACAAGCTCAGTGTTTAATAGCAGTCTTAGATACAAGAACAAGAGTTCAGGTAGAGGTACAACATCGGCAGGCAAAATCAAGTCCAAAAACACAAGGAGCAGTCACACTTGGAATGCAAAACTCACAAGAAAAAAAGGCTGGAATGCTGGTACAGAGACAAAAGACAAACAGAAGGGAGTGAGAGGGAGGCGTATATACTGGGAGACAGGGAAGACAATGAGACACAGGTGCAACACGTTAGGGCGGGGCAAGTGATCGTACAGGTGGGGAGAACAGGAGGGCAGGAAGTCAAGGGACCTGGACAAAGAGACAAAAGTGAGTATATCACAATAAAACAGAAAATGACCCAAAAGGATGGGGAACACATGAAAGACATGACCTGGATGTGACACATACTGGAAGTTTTATTGTACCTTGACAAAATTCATAAAACTCGTGTTTTTACTGATGTTTTACTGAATGACTTTATAGTATGTAAAGAGTTCATACCCTAATGAACATTATTTGTGATAACTTGATGGTTGCAGTATAACCGGGCTCAAAATGGAAAGGGTCATCCTCTGTGGTGCATGAATGTCCTCAGTAAACTGTGGCCAGTTGATAGTGAGATTACCTGGAATACACAGTGAAATTTTGGTCTGGTGGTGGTGTTGGTTAGGTGGGGTCAGATTTAATGGAAATCCAGCCATCATCGAGACACATTTTCATTGATGAAGCTGTCTGGGATCTGGCCTGGACCTGCATACTAGTGCAGTGGTTATTCCTCTGTTATCCAATTAAACATTGCAGAATAGTTTCCTTTGATATTGATTCATAGAAGAGGTCAAAGGTGTTGAGTTCAACAATAGTTGATGTAAGAAGCAAGAAGTGTAACACATATTGACTGGATGAATAATGAGGTGAACAGATGCCAATAGAGAGGGCACACAGTGTCCTCTATCCTAAACAGCCTGCCCACCCTCGCCTTCTCTCTGTTTTTCAGCTTCCAAGCAGAGGACTGGCTGATTAAGAGAAGGCTTGTGGGTGGCTGTTGTTTTACTCCCTATTGATCCCCAGAGCACAACTTTCCATCATGCAGAGAAGGCCAGGGCCAAAGACGACAGCTAATTAAGATGGCTAATCACTTCATTTCACAACGGCTGCAGGCTCTGTCACTCTTCTTCCCAGCATCTGTTGTTTGGTATCAGTGACATGATAAAAAACAAGCTGTAAAATTCTAATATTACTGATCTGCAGAAATGGTGAGAAAATCAGGAGTGGAGGGGTGGTATATGGCTGAGGACAGGCCTTTCAGTTCTGCAGGTCTGGGAAACAATGGCCAGCCACTGATGGAACTTGTTTGATTAGACCCTGACAGGGAGAGCCCAAGTTATAGAACACCAAAATAAATTATGAATTGGCCATGACACATTTCAGGTTCTAGCAGTGGCATTCCATCAGGACATGTAAGGTGAGCAGAGTTTGACCAGTTAAAGCTAAAATATGCATCAATTAGAACAATATGGAAGATGGAAGTGGCATCTCAGGACAGTGTTCTGTCCCATAAGGGGTCCGATCCATTTTATAGTTTACTGCCCTCTTGTAGTCTTGTCTCTGGCAGCTAGGTTGACTACCAGCTACTGAATCTGTTGTTTCTGTCATTTTTAGTGGGCATGGGTGTGGGCGGGGCTTGGCCGAGTCCTGTTGACAAAGGCTGGGGTGTATCAAACAGAGGGGGGAGCAGCATTTATTGGACATTTGCGCATGTAAATTTGTGATAATCCTTGGATCTTTGATGTGTAACTAGCTATAGCTAGCCACAGACAGGTGCACCTGTCAGGCTTCCTCTGGCTCAGCATCCACCGCTCTGAGATCAGTTATGATACTGAATGTGTTATCATACACATGCTCAGATGTGTGTGGCAACTGTTATTTCAGAAGTCTTTTCTTCATAAGTGTTAAGAGATGGCAGTGGCAAGTAAACAAGCAAATTCCACTGATTTATCATGTGAAATCAGTATAAGCTGTCCTATTAATCACCCTGGTCATTGTGTTTTGAAGAGGAGTAAGGGTATGCTGTGTAATAGCTTTTAATAACTCATTTTACAAGTAAAGCTTAAAGTCCACCTCATAATTCTTAGATAACCTGGTACCTCTAGACTTTATTACACAACCTTGATGTTTCATATTCTTTCAGTTTACACAGTTACAGTTAACCATGTAACATAATACGCAAGGCTTTTAATTCTGGTCTTATTGTATTAATACACTCCATTCTGTAAACATAGTGGCAAAGAAGTACAGCTTAACTAAAGATTGGCATTTAGGTAGCAAGTCATTCCCATCATAGTTTCAAGTCACAAACATGAAACAGTATTAAACAGTATTAAAAAAATAGCTGTGCATGACTCTGGAAAATTCAGTACCTGTCTGTCTATCTGTCAGCTGGTCCATTAAATATCTGAAGTATTGGATAGACTGGCACACCAGACCATGTATCCTAAGGACTTTCATCAAGCACCACTATGAGTCCAAAATCCAGTATTTTTGTTTATGACCAAATACCTGCAAAACTAATGTCATCAACATTTGCCTTAAGTATGCATTGTAATCCGTTCTAATTAGCAAATATCAGCAGGTTTATACCTTAATCTAAGATGGGGAACATAGTAATTATTGGAGCATGTTGACGTTAGCATTCACAGCTCAAAGAACCACTGTGTAAGTTCAGTCACACAGAGCCTCGAACTTGGCTGTAGACTCTGTTAGATATTACAGGGATGTTATTAATTTGATTAATCAATTTGAAAGTCACTTTGAAGTCACTATAGGAAGTTGCTGTTGCAGTGGAAGCTGACAGATACAATGGTATTGCCAATATTCTGAAGCAGTTTCAGCTCATCATAGATGTATCAGCTGATGAGAAACACCAGAGATATGTTTATGATGATGTAGAAACTGTGTTTCCAGTGATCAGTTTGTCCAGTGAGCACAGATAGAACTTTATCTTTACTTTATTAAACTGATTTCTAAAATGGAGACTGTCCTCCAAGAAAAGCACAGTATCAGAAGTTTCATTAAATACCCAGTAGCAAGATTGTGTTGTGTTTCTATAAACCATGACCTAGATGGTTCCCCAACCTGAACCCATTAGTGTATTCTAGCAGGCAGTTACAAACATGTTGAGTTTGGAGGACTTACAATTTCTCCCTCTGTCCTTCTCTTTAATCACCAGATTTAAGGGATCATTGTCAGATTTTTAAAAGCCATAAAAAATACAATTAATGTCATAATGTAAGATCCAGTGTTTACCAGTTTTACTGTAACAATTCCCATCAAATCATTAATGCAGCTGCCATAGCTAAAGGAGAGCTATGGCAGCTGAATGGTTATAGCACATGTCACAGAACTGTGACGTGGCCCATGTTTCTTGTCTGCTTCTTCTCTGTTAACTATCAAACACAGGTAAGAAAATGACATGCAGATAAATGCAATCACAGATACACAGAAAGTGTCACAGTCTTTTTGTGGTCTCTAATGTACAGACCTGTGAGGGTTTGATGGGAATCCATTGTGTCATCAAACTGCAAATTAGGCATGTAGTTCATGCTGCTTTGGGGTTGAAAGTCCCTTAGGATGGAGAGGGCTTTCACTCAAACACAGCTCACAGCGGAGGATGACATGGTTGATGTACAAGAAAACTCAAAGTCTTTACATCTCCTTTCCTTGTTGTCTTTTTATTTTTATTTATTTTTTTTTTGCAGAGAGCACCCATTCTGCTCCTTCATGTTTTAATTGACTGCTCTGTTAGAGTGTTGGGGCACCCTGCACAACAGTCTGCTAATTCCCCTATGATCATCACATCCCAGCCCAGCCTCACAGGGACTGGAAAAACTTGGATCCTGTTCCATTATATCTGTGTGTCAGTTGTGATGCCATCTCCTGTGACAACAGCCGCCTTGGCATACACTGCAAGATGAGAGCTCGTTTTACAGTGAGAATACAGGAGGAAGCAGTCACCTCAGTCCATTTCACAATCACTCTCTGTGAAGTATTGGATTCTGCTTCTTAGGTCAAGTGGACTTATTCTGATTCCTAAACATTCCTCAACCAGTGAGTGTGGTGGAGTGTATTTATGCGTAGAAGGCACAGGATCACCAAAGCGATATTAATGACAGGGAACTCCATGTGGAAAGCCAACCTCAGCCTCAGTGTTACTCCCATCGTTTATTTGCTTTTTTGACCAGTCTGAAAAGTGATTTGTGCGTTGGGATAAACACAGTGGAGCTAAGCCCCAGTCAGCGCTTATGAAAGGAAACTGTTAGGGAATGATTTCCCATCTGGATTCAGCCTAGATAAGCAGTTTGAAACTGCAGTTGCTCGTATACTGTTGACTGCATTACAGGGTTTGTGTGTGTGAGGCCACAGCATTACATATCTCCTTCACTGTTTGATGCTGGAATGCCACTGCACCGTGGCTCGAGTGGGAAAAAGTTGAGTTAAATCATGCCAAGTTGTACAACATACAAACTTAGCAAGAGATTACAGCTGGAGTCACTTCACAACAGGCAGATCCACCAGGGAGCTAATAGAGAGAGGAGAAACAGGAAGAGCTGTCTCCTCTCACTCTTATCCATCGGGGGAGTGATACGCTGGAAAAAAAAGAAGGGAATCATAAAGGATAAGGCTGAGAGATCCAGGCTCCACTACACATTGGGCCTGTCATCTTCTGTAGCCATTTTGACATTTCCCCCAATCCTGGGCTCCTTTCAGCTTGGCTAAGGGCTGTTTTAAATGCACTCCACTGATCAGTCTGGGGGAGGATGAGTGAGGGAATCTGGCAGGTTTGGAAAACCAAAATAGTTGACTGATAAGAGAAAGAGAATTTGATAGTTAATATCTTTACATGTCAGGTGTCAGTTGTCAACACACTGTAGCTGTCTGTCTTTGAATGAGAATTTATTTTAGTGATACTGGGGGTGACACATCTAATAGGCATTTAGCTATCATTGTTGCTTTTACTGTGCTGCTGCTGCTGCTGAAGTATATATTGAAATGTGCACTTGCCAAACTGGATGAGACTGTGGCTGAAAAGGCTGAGAGAAAGCAAGATAATTGGACTCCTATAGATGTGAAAACTGCAAGATGTGGCAAATCTGAGCGACAAGCCCCATGTCAGGATGTATTAAATGGAGCTAGGTCATCTGTAATTATGCCCCTGTTGCAAGGAGGAAGACATATGATCATTGTGTCGCAGTTTTGGGAGCTTTTCAATCTCCATTTTGATGTGAAGGCTTGGGCCACCAAAAGGAAGCCTGCTGCTGACTCAGGCGTGCTTCTCTTTCATTTTTGAGATTGTTTTTCCACATTGTGAGCTGATTGGTTGATCTCCTCCACCTCTGTATTCACAGAATGGGTAGATGGCTTTCCCTGGAGTCTTACCTTTTCTTTCTTTATTGGTAGCAGCACAACTGCAAAGATGCCCTTCAGTTATTCTCTAAAGCAAAGAGCGAATAATCTCTGCTGAGGGGAAACCTCATAGAAACAGTTGCCTTGGAATAATTGCTTCAAACAAATGAGCTCTTGAAGGTCCATTAGGCAAGTATTGTTCCCATCAAACAGTGTGTGATACTGAGGGCTGCTCAGAAGGCCTGTGTGAAACAGATGGGGCCACACTGTCCACATTTCAAATGAGAATTTAAACACTACCTAAGGCCTGTGTGACTACCTCAACTTACAGACACACTGTAACATGCACAGATCTGCTGGGTTGACAAGAGATGTTTAAGACTGAACAGAAGTCAGACTTTAATAATGTAACTGGCAGTTCAAAGTGTACATGTCCATTCCAGTGCCTCATGTGTGTAATGTGACCAAATATGTTGTGTGTCACTAAGCTTTAAATACATCTCTGACGGCTGTTCCTGTGAGCTGTGCTACCATTGTTTTCATTCACAGTATTATCATTAATATTGTTGTTATTGTCCCATGTCATAAGGAGGTGCTATAATAAACATAAAAGCATTTAATAACTCAGTAACTGTACCTCACATAGTCAAATACCTTTTCTCCATGTGTTCCCCATATTGAGCTGCATTTTTGACTATATTTGTTTAAAGTCACCCCTCATTGATAGAAATAATTCCTCCTAGTGCCAATGCAGGTTACAAAGAGGAGCTCTAAATGACACCAAACTGCATGAAAAAGATAGGTCCTTCTGCTTCCACAGTCAGTAAAGTTTTTATTAGTATGGACATTCTACGTTGTATGTGAGATGCTAGTCTAATTACACATATCAGTAAGTGGAACACATATTACTTTATTGTGAGCTGCCTAGTTGTGGGTGCATTATTCTGCAGCAAGAGTTTGGTGGATGAGGCTCATGTCACAGGAGACCCAGAAAGCTGAGAGTACATGAAAATGCTTCAATACAATTCCTTTTCTTTTTTTTGTATATTACAATCTAATATTCTGTCATATCAAGACATTCTTTAGCAAAGACAAGTAAGTCAGTTTAGTTGTCATTGTTGGAGTTTTGTCCTCTTTTTGAATTAACTCTATAGTTCCCAATATCCAGGAGGGTAGTTGCACATTTGTAATTTCTAAATAGTTCTAATAAAGGCTGCAAAGCTCCTGTATATAGAGATGGAATTTTATTGTTCACTTGGACATGAGGAGTCAGTGTAGTCTTCACTCTGGCATATAGCATATGCATTAATATTCCATTGTATTTTATGTTGTAATCGATCTATCTTTTAAATAGCTATAGCATGTAACATTATTATCACCAAATTATTTTTTACACCTCCTCTTTTAAAAAAGTAACATAGCAACTCAGAGAACATTTAACTGACTTTTTAAAAAACTGTATCTGACTTACATTTACTCCACTTGAGTAAAAGTAACAGTACTTTTGCTGGAATACAATTTTTCAGTACTCTTTCCACTCCTTGCCCCTGCCATGTTATGTTTGCCCTCAGAAAAGGCTTACAGGTTGGCAGGTGGGGGAAAGCATTGCTATGTTTTCTAATGTCTTAATCTTTGGTCTAGCATGGATATTACAGAAGTTAAAATGTTTTTGGCTGCTGTAATAAGTTAAGTCTGTCTCCTTTTAGGATGAAGATTGCCAGTGCTGCTTTCCTTTGTTGATCTTGCTCACTCAGTTGTTTTTTTTTTTTTTTAATCTTCATTGTGCTACCTGAATACTGTCTTTTAGCTATTACTGCTTTTGTTCTTTTTGACTGAGTTATTATTTGACATTTTATTACAATGTAGCCTTAAGCCTTGTTCTTTGAGACTGCTCCTAGTTTATATAATTTTATCTTAACATATATATTTAATATTTAATTATTTGCCAAGTATTTCTCTGAATAGTATGTTCCTTTATGGTCACTGATATCACTTTAGACCCACTAACTTATATACTGCTTTTTGCTCAAACTGTGTGTTTGTAGTGTGTGATTGCCACTGTTTTAGCACAGGACATGCTCTTTGTGTCCTTTTATATATTTTATTATTTGTGTACATTAAGTGTGCCCTTGTGCTTATCCTATGATTTAAAATGAATTATCATCTGACTTATTAACAGCCCATGTTTCTGTCTTGATCTGTGGACCTCTTCTCCTGGTGGGAACTCTGAGAAAATAAGTGAAAATTTTAATCTGGACTCAGTACATCTAATTATTGTTATCCTTTTGTGAAAGTATCAAGGTGCTGTGGTTGATAATTTGGCCTGTAGCATGATCTGGTTAGGCCCTCTCTCTGGCTTGCATGAAAATATTACACTTTTTTTTAGCTGCCTCACTGTTCACACACAGAATGCTGCAGGGAGACATCAGTAGAGACATGATGGAGATGAATGGCAGAATGACACCAGACAACGAGTTAGGGCAAAGTGACTCATTTCAGTTGGCCACTCTGATGCTCTTAGCTACCGGTGTTATGGTGAGTTGAAACCAACTGACAACGCTGTCAGCAGCCCGGCAGGAGAGACACTGTGGTAGGATTTCATAAGTGAGCTATGACCAAGACACCAACTTAATGTCTGCAATGTTTGCACTGTATACATTTCTATTTTTACACTTGCTTTCATGTATTTTCATTGCCATAAACAAGCATTTTAAATGTGTTATATAATCTCCTATAGCTTCCTTTATGATGTCTTTTTAAGACAGTGGCAGAGGAATTATATCAATCAGTGCTTGCTGCTGTTGTATGTATTCATTCATTCAATCAAACCTATGATCATTTTGGGTTAAAAAATGGATGCAGAATAGTCAGTGGATGTCTTATACTTGGTGGGAAGCAGCTCAGCACACTAACCGAGAGACATGATTTGAGCTATTTTGATGCATTTCATTACTGAAAATAAATGTCATACTTGCAACCCATGCATGAGCATGCAAGAGCCCTGCAGCACTCACAACTGTCTCTGCAGTTTGTGAGTAATAATTATTTGTGAAAGGTGACAGTGATGCCACTTAGGGTCTGTGTTGAAGTAGTGCCTGCAAAGTGCTTTTGTGGTACACAGCCCAGGCAGGCAGGTCATATCCCTCTTATGTTTCTGTCAAATAGGTGGTGTTAAGGGTTACATTCTACAGCTGAAATGGTTGGTTCATTGTTGGTATTTTATTGGCTTAATCGAATATTTTAGACTTAATATACTGATGATCTTCAGGAAAATAAGAAATAACTAAGAAATTCCCCACCAGAGTTTCATTCCTGACAGCATAGAGAAGGCTTAGAAATGGCACTCCAAGCTGTAAATAAAATGTAAAGTGTCTGACTTCAAGGATGGCTGTACTATATTTATTTCTTTTGTTTACTTTTTGTTTGTTTATATCCTTCAGTTATCAAAAACAATAACCCATAATAATGGACAATGATGTGTGTGTGTGTATGTGCACGTGTCCATGTGCGCTAATGATTTTGAGAATTTCCGAGAGTTGTTATGAGGGCAGCAGCAGGCAGTCCTGGCAGACTCCTCAGCTTCGATTATGTATCCTCGCTTATTCAATCACTGCATTGCTCTATTGCTGACATTTGGTCAATACTGCAATCTTCTAGTGATCTGAATATGCCAGACAGTCTGCTCCACTGAATTCCATTAGTTTTGCCTTCAGATTGATGCACTAAAACAAGATATTGAGTGAGAAACAATAATTTGACTTTTTATTTTGGCCTCTGAGGGAATGTCAACAGTTTATACTTCACTTAATATCTGGCATAAATTGTTGTGCATATAGTTAAGATTTATACACCAGATCTGCCAAAATTACACTGTAATACACACACAAAAAATGTAAAAATGCATGTCCAGGTAATACATTCACATAAATAAAAACTACAGTGGCAAGAAAAGTGAACCCTTGAATTTAATAAAAGGTTGAACTTGGCAGAACCTTTGGCAGCAGTAGCCTTAGTCCAGCTCTTCCAGTCTCTGATCAGTGTTCAGGAGGAAGTTTGGAGCCACCTGCAGAGCTGGATGCAGGATGTCTGGTATGAACGTCTCTCTGAGCTCTGTTGGGTTCAGGTCTGGACTCTGACTCCACAAGGTGGATTTTCTTTGTCTTAAGTCTGTAGCAGATTTACATTGATGTAAGATACACTGAGAAACTAAGGAATTCATTTCCCCCCTCGTTGATGGTGAGCTATCCCAAAGACCCTCATCATGATGCTCCCTCCACCCTGCTTCACTGTGGAGATGATGTTTTCATGTTGGTATGCAGAGCCCTTTTGACACCATCTTTTGACATCTTGTTCCTGAACAATTCAACAACAATTCCGTGGTTCACCCAGAGCTTTTCTGTGTGGAGTTTGTATGTTCTCCCTGTGCCTGTGTGGGTTCTCTCCAGGTTCACCAGCTTCCTCCTGCAGTCTAAAGACATGCAGGTTAATCTGTGATTCTAAATTGCCTGTAGGTGTGAATGTGAATGACTGTCTCTATATGTCAGTCCTGTGATAGACTGGTGATCTGTCCAGGGTGTACCCCACCTCTCACCCAGTGTCAGCTGGGATTGGTATAAGCAGTATAGATAATAGGTGGTTGGAAGATTGAGCCAAGGGTAAGCATGTAACGTGAAAATAAAAAGTGCTTGAAATCAGACCTTGAGGGATGCTACACTTAATGGGAGCAGGGGATGAAGAGCAGTTCCCCTTTCTAACTGAAAAAGTTCTGTCTCTCAGGGAAGCGGTAAACCCTCTTAGCACTGGACTCTGCAGACCAACTTTGACCTCCAGGCATTTAAAAAGATGGTCATGGTCGACTGTGTCAAATGCTGTGCTGTGTGAGGTTAAGCACAACCAAAACAGCACAAGTACCAGAATTGATAGAGAGAAGGACATCAGTCTTTAACAGAGCAGACTCTGTATGGTGCTGAGCTCTAAAACCAGACTGGAATTTATCAAGGTGTTCAAGTAAGATCTGACAGGAGACAACTTTTTCTAAAATCTTAGAAATAAATGGTAGTTTAGAGATGGGCCTGTAGTCATTATGGTCATTTGGGTCTGGGTTAGGTATCTTTAAGAGGGGTTGCACAATTAATTGCATTTTTAAATCTAGAGGGGGACGACTCCATTTATTAAACAGGTAGTAATTATAGCCAAAATGAGGGGACATATTGTGATAAAAACCTGCATTAATTCACATAATTACGGCATACTGACGGAAAAAGAACAGATGTATTTCTACTCAAAGACTGGATGGAGAAGGGTGGATAGAGATGGGGTCAGATAAAGAGCTGTAAAGCTGTAAAGACCTTAAATTCTGCTTCAGAAATTTGAACATTTCATTAAAAATCATGCCAACATTTATGCAAATAACTAAACAGTTGTTCACCAGTATGTCTTGCATGTCTCAGCATATTTAAATAAAGATAGTGAACAGATCTAAAATCTAATTTTGTTGTTTAATTTTACTTAAACTGGACACTACTCCCTATAACCATAGAACTTCCTGGGTTTCTGAAACCATCAGTAGCCACAGTCAGCCCAGTCATGGCTCTCATAAATGGACATTTCAGAACAAAACATTCATAACTCCTAGCTACAACTGTGACTCACCTGTCCCTTTAAGTTACTGGAATAACAAATTGCCTAAATTACAAGACAAACTATGTTAGTTGTCTAGAATGTTCCTCCAGAATGACACATGATCTGACGCCCCTATTTGTCTGTGCCTGCAAAAACTGTTACAAATCACTTTTGAAAATAAATCTGTTTTATAACACTATGGTTCAACTTTTATTTAGGTTCAAAATTACTTGGTTAAGGTACAGCACTTTCAGTATGGTTCCAATAATAGTCACTTGGTTTTGATTCAGAAAACATTGTGGCCATTGTTTAAACAAATGTTAACTGTCAGCAGGAAACAAGACATGAAAAGTGGTCTTCCATGTTTTGGTGACCCATATTATCCACCCTCCTCCATACTCTAAAACAATGTCACCTGACCACCTCCTCTTTTCTGTCGTGATTCCTACGACCACTAAAAGGCTCTGTCATTTGTATGTAAACAGATGTTTTTGGGGCATGTACTGAATTGAGGGAGTCAAGTTTCTTGAGAGGACAGGCTCTATAGAAGCTTGTGGAATGTGACTTTGTTCAATCCGCTGTGGTAAACAGTGACTGGAGCAGATGCTGACCCCAGCTCTGTTTTTATTGCACTCTTACACATACATCATATCAGTGACCTGTTATAAACAGCTGATGCACTTGTTCTTCAGAGGGTCAGGACATGGTTGGTGATTAAGTTTTGGCTTATTTAATAATTAACTTTTCTTTGGCTGTGTGTCACCTCGTCTATTGCTCTGGAGACAGAATGCATGTCTCCATGGATTGCCACAATGTGAATATTTAAAGAAACAGCATAAATAAATGAATGCCCTACAGCTGGGTGTACTTATCAGCAGCCAGAGCTTGTGACAGGCAACTGGATCAAACCCAAACAGCTTCTAGTTCAGATATATCACACTATGTTCTGCAGAAATCCTGACAAAGGACACCTGCTTTTTGATCTGTGGAAAATGGTAATGTTAATTTCTACTTTTGATAAGCTGGTTTATGAGTATCCAGTCACAACTGCCATACTGTCAGTGTATGCTGAGCCTGCTTTTTCTGGTTATCAAATAGATAGATAGATAGATAGATGACTTTATTCATCCCCAAAGGGAAATTCGGTTGTCATAGTAGTCCGTATGTGAATGCAATAAAAATACAATAGTATAAAAAAATAATATAAAAAAATTATTACAGTAAAACCAAAACAAGTTCAGGCTACTGTGGTGACTAATTTTTTATATGTTTAATATATTCTATATTTTAAGTTACAGAGAATCTGGCCTTAAACACAGAAGCCAGGGCCCATGTTTAACATGTTTAAAAGCTATCAGCCAATGAGCAGTGGGGACACAGAGTACAGGAGGCAGAATTGAGTAATAATGAGCAAACTGTGAGCAGTGACATGTTCGCCACCAGCTCAAATTTGTCATGGATCCACCAAGTGGGAAGCCATCCAGTATTACAATCAGCAGCAAACCATGATCCATCCCATCCCTTCATCTGTTTGGCTGGCACAGCTCCTACAAGCGACCAATGAACTGTGAGGAATATCATAGGGATGTTATTTAGTCCTTGTGTGTGTTAAGAGGAACTCTGGTTCTGTTTGAAAATGATTGTGAAGCAGAAACAAAATGAAACAAAAAACAAATACACAGACCTATGCACTGAAATTGTTAAATTCACAATGATATTTGATCACTGTGAACAAATTACACCATGGTAATGACACAAGTCCTGAAATCTAAGAGACAAAATAAATTGTTTGCCATTACAGTTACAAAAAATATTCATGAGTGTCCTGATCTGACATATGATTAACCAGTTGATCCTGAAAGAGAAATGAAACACTAACACAGCAGAAAGATAGACAATTTGGCATTCTACTGCTACACTCAGCAATAGTCAATGAATGACTATGGTCTTGGTGATAGTTGGGGGTTAAAACAGTTTCCAAGAATTTTAATTTTTAATTTTTATTTATTTATTTTTACAAATGTAACCATTGTTTTCTTTGTTCCTCTGGCCTTTGTAGACACTGTGACGCTGTGACGCTGCCTGTACCGTACGCCGTGATTTTGTGAGACCGACTCTTACTCGCTGCTCTTCTTGCTCTCTTCACTTTCTGTCCTGAAGTCTTCTGTTACACATTATCTGCTGCTGCTTTGTATTATTCTATCTTTTTTTTTTTTTTTGATTGCTACCTATTTATTGATATTTTCTTTGAGGAGCCGTGAACTCAGTGGTAAATCCCGGGGGGGTGGTCTGTGTATTTACACTAACAACAACTTGAGCTTTTGACTGTAAACTGCAGACCATTCTACCTACCCAGGGAGTTTAGCTGTGTTATCATCACTGCTGTGTACGTGCCCCCCAGTGCTAACACTAAGGTGGCTATGACTCGTGACCATCAGCGAGTTGCAATCCACTTACACTGAGGGCATTTTCATTGCTGCTGGGGACTTTAACCAGGCCCACATGAAAACAGTTCTCCCACACTTCCACCAGCATGTGGATTTCGCAACCAGGGGACAGAACACATTGGACATGGCCTATACAAACATCAAAGATGCATTCAGAGCAGCCCCCCGCCCCCACCTTGGCTCATCAGACCACCTATCTGTTATGCTAATTCCCGCATACAAGCCCCTGCTCATCAGTGGAAAACCTACAGTGAGGCAGGTGAGAGTATGGTTGGAGGGGGCTATGGAGGCACTTCAGGACTGTTTTGAGTGCACTGACTGGGACATGTTTAAGACAGTTGCCACCTACGATGATCAGACGAACATTGATGAATACGCCATGTCAGTGTCAGCCTACATCAGCAAATGTACAGAGGACGTCAGCGTCAGGAAGACCATCATCACCCGAGCCAACCAGAAACCCTGGATGACTGCAGAAGTACGCAAGATGCTAAAAGCACGAAACTCTGCCTTCAAGTCTGGCGACGAGGAGGCACTGAAAACAGCAAGAGCAAATTTGAACCGCGCCATCAGGTTAGCAAAGCGTGCTCACAGTAAAAAAATCCAGGACCTGTTCCACGACTCCACCAACACCAGCAACATGTGAAAAGGCATACGGGCTATCACTAACCACAAGATAACCCCCCCACCTGTGGGTGAAGCTGACGCTGACTTCCTCAATTAACTCAATCATTTTTTTGGGAGGTTTGAGGCACTAAACCGCTGGACCAAGCCACAGTGCCATCATGCTTAAAGACTGCCACCATCATCCCAGTGCCAAAAAAACCTCAGATCACCTCTCCCAATGACTACCGGCCCATCGCACTGACCCCCATCATGATGAAGTGCTTTGAAAGGCTGGTAAAGGAGCACATCATCTCTAGACTCCCTCCCACGCTTGACGCCTTCCAGTTTGCCTACCGGCCAAACCGCTGCACTGAGGACGCCATCTCCTTCGCTCTACACTCGAGCCTCGCACACCTGGAGGAGAAGAACACTCATGTGAGGCTGCTGTTCCTGGACTTCAGTTCATCATCCCACAACACCTGGTAGACAAACTGGGACCCCTGGGCCTCAGCACCCCCCTGCGGAACTGGCTGCTTGATTTCCTCACTGACAGACCACAGTCAGTGCGGGTCGGACAGAACACCTCCAGCGTCATCACCCTCAGCACAGGCTCCCCTCAGGGCTGTGTCCTGAGCCCTCTGCTGTTCACCCTGATGACACATGACTGTGTCCCCAGGCACACTACTAACCGCATTGTGAAATCTGCGGATGACACAACAGTGGTGGGCCTCATCAGGGATGACAACGACCTGGCCTACAGAGAGGAGGTGGAGCAGCTGGTGGGCTGGTGCAGAGACAACTGCCTGATCCTGAACGTGGACAAGACCAAAGAAATCATCGTCGACTTCAGGAAGAACCAGCCCAGCCATGCTCCACTACTCATCAACAACAAAACCATGGAGGTGGTCAGCAGCACAAAGTTCCTGGGGGTGCACATCACAGACGACCTCTCCTGGTCTGTAAACACTGCATCACTGGTGAAGAGGGCACAGCAGCGGATGTACTTCCTGCGGAGGATGAGAAGAGCCCACCTGCCCCCACCCATCCTCACCACATTATACAGAAGCACCATAGAGAGCATCCTGACCAGCTGTGTGTGGTGTGGAGGCTGTAGTGCCTCTGACTGGAAGGATGTGAGGAGAGTGGTGAGGACAGCAGAGAGAATCATTGGGACTTCTCTCCCCTCCATCCAGGACGTTGCACAGAACCGCTGTGTATCTTGGGCCAGGAAGATCTGCAGTGACTCCTCTCACCCCCACCATGCACTGTTTACCCTGCTGGCCTCCGGAAAGAGGTTCTGCAGCATTCGGTGTAGGGCCACCAGTTTCTACAACAGCTTTGTCCCCCAAGCCATCAGACTTTTAAACACTTAAAAATTCACTTCTGTCTCAGTGCTGCTGGACTCATATTTAAATATTTAATATTTAATCTATACCACTGTAAATCCTGCTGTACATATTTAAGATTTATGTATATTTATTCCCATTCTGCTTGCAGAATTTTTGCACATACATTTGCACTGCACTGAAACTGGAAAACTGAGGCCTATGCAAACGAAATTTCGTTCTGTATACACTTGCTGCATACTGAATGACAATAAACATCTGTCTAAACCTCTAAACCTGACTCTAGCCAGTTCCTTGTTAGTTTAGTTTAGCTTAGCCGTTTGTAGCCTCATTAGCCTATCTTAAATTGTACCCTCACCTTCTCATTCCTACAGCTAACCTAGCTTAAACTAACTACTACCATGGCTTGTCTTAGCTGTTCTGCTCTTGAAGACAGGGTGTCTCTGCTAGAGAGACGTGTCCGTCAACTAGAGCAGCTCCTTTCTCCTAGCATTACCTTAGATATGACGGGCACTCCAGATAGCGTTAGCCACAGGCTCGACAGCGAACCTGTTAGGGCTAGCTTAGCCTCATCGGCAGTGTGTGCGGAGTTCGTCCCTGTCAGTCGGTGGAGAGGGGCACGTAAGAGCAAGCGATCGGTTGTGTGGCCTGGTCTGCAGTCGCCTCTCCCGACTGCAAACCGGTTTTCGACTCTTGCTAGCCCCGTTGGTTGTCCTGTTCGCCTGTGTGTATCCCCCGCTCCCACTGACAGGGCTAAACAACGCACTCTAGTCATAGGGGATTCCATCACTTGCAATGTCAGATTAGCGTCGCCAGCCAATCTTTACTGCCTACCTGGGGCCAGAGCTTCCGACATAGAGGATAATCTTAGGGTGCTGGCATCACGCAGGGACAAACAGGGGGCTCAGGCACATTCCACACCTAGCTATAGCAACACTGTCATTCATGTCGGCACCAATAACATTAGAATGAAGCAGTCTGAGGTCACCAAAGCTAGCTTAGCTAGGACGTTTGAGTTTACTAGAAAGATGTGTCGGCATCGATTAGTTGTCTCTGGTCCTTTACCCATGCGGGGTAACGATGAGGTGTACAGCAGATTAACGTCTCTGAACCGCTGGCTGGCTCGTCACTGTAGTGAGCGGGAATATAGTTTTGTGGATAATTGGCCTTCTTTCTGGGGCCGCCCTGACCTGCTAAAGGCAGATGGCCTGCATCCTACTGGAGCAGGCGCTGCTATTTTATCTAGGAATATAGACAGGTGTTTACGTTGGGTTTGACAGCAGGGCCCTAGTGATCGGCAGGTCGCAGGTGATTAGAGAACCTGCTAGGTCTCTGGGTGGTGCGGTTTTGGAGTCCACTAGCTTACATGATAAATCTAACCAGGAAAATTTGCAGACTTTAGATGTTCAGACTGATAGCCTGATCTACTGCATTGAGACTGTCTCCATTCCCCACCGTACTAATCACAAGTTTCCTAAGTTTCTTAACCACCATCACCACTCCAGCCACTGGTGACAGTGCTATATCCAATAAAGTACTGAATAAAAGGCCACAAAAATTTCCTAATAGAAACACACAGATGCATCATTCCTATTAATACTTCATCTATAAGTACCTTGCCACGCCAGCCTGCTACTGGCAGCTCCAGGCTCAATATGATCCTCAAATTTGGCTTTATAAATATCAGATCGCTTTGTACTAAGGCATTATTGATAAATGACTTGATTCTTGAACATAATCTGGATATGATTGGTCTATGTGAAACATGGCTTAAACCAGATATGTTCCTGCCATTAAATGAAGCTTCCCCACCTGAGTATACCAATGCACATGTTGCTTGGGCTATGAAAAAAGGTGGGGGCATCGCCTTAATTTATAAGTCTTTCTTTGGTCTAACCTCAGCTCTTAATGTCACTTCTAACTCTTTTGAGGCTGTAGTATTGAAACCTTCACCAGTAGCTTCAGATCTCCATCACCAGGGAAATAGATTGCAACCACTCCACCTTGTGGTACTTCACAGACCACCTGGCCCCTACTCACAGTTTTTAGATGAATTTGGAAATTTTTTATCATGTCTTGTTACATATAGTGATGATATTCGAATTATGGGTGACTTTAACATTCATCTAAATAAGGCATCTGACCCTCTAAATAAAGCCTTTCTGGCACTTATTGATACTTTTGGGTTCACACAGTCTGTACATGAACCTACTCACTGTGGTGGTAACACTCTAGACCTGATTCTTTCCCATGGGATAGAGGTGTCTAATCTGATTATCTCTCCTGTCACATCTGTTATCTCTGACCATTTTCTTATCAAATTTGATACAACTTTAGCCTGTCCCCCTAAAATTGTTTCAAATGTATCTTCCACCAGACACATAGGTCCCCCAACTTTAATTGTTCTTGGAGAGCAACTACCAGAGGTCCTGGCTCCTTTTACTGCAGCAATAGGCTCTGTTGAAAACTGTACCAGGGATTTAAAGTGAGACAGTCAAAGAGGTCTATGCCCTGGTTCACAGATGACACACATGCTCTAAAGCAGGCCTGCCGGAAATTAGAGCGCAAATGGCGTAAATCAAAATCAGAAGCTCTATATCTCCAGTGGCACCAGGGTGTTCTGGTATATGAGCGTGCACTGTCTACTGCCAGAGCAGCATATTTTTCAAACTTAATCAATAGCAATAAACATAATCCTAGATTTCTTTTTGACACTGTAGCTAAATTCACTGAAAAGCAGCAGGCTCCTAGCTGCTCGCCCTTTACTGCTTGTGTGTTTCAGAATTTTTTCTGCAGTAAAATTGATGAGATTAGATTAAAAATCAGATCATTTTCTCCAGCACCTGCTGCAGAACCAGCTGAGCATCACATTGAATCTCAGAGAGTTTCTGCTCTGATGAATTTTGACACTGTATGTCTTGATTCATTATCTAAGCTGGTTTTAGCTTCTAAACCCACCACTTGCCTTCTTGACCCTTTACCAGGTAAACTCTCCAAAGATCTCTGGCCAGTCTTGGGCCCTGCAGTGCTGAATATTGTGAATCTATCGTTGACAACTGGCACTGTTCCTTCTAGCTTCAAAACAGCTGTGGTTAAACCTTTACTTAAGAAACCACACCTTGATCCTGGGTCTTTGAGTAACTATCGGTCTGTTTCAAATCAGCCATTCTTCTCCAAAATACTAGAAAAAGTGGTGTCTCAGCAGCTTTCAGCTCACTTAGCTGATAATAATCTTTTCGAACCTTATCAGTCTGCCTTTAGGGCCTTTCACTCAACTGAAACAGCACTTGCTAAAGTAGTAAATGATCTTCTACTCTCTCTGGATTCAGATTCCACCTCTCTGCTCCTCTTACTTGATCTTAGTGCAGCCTTTGATACTATAGACCACTGTATCCTCATGGACCGACTGGAAAATAGATTTGTAATCTCTGGCCTGGCCCTCAGCTGGTTAAAATCTTACTTTTCTGACAGAACTCAGTATGTCTCTTGTAATAACACCATATCAGCCTTTTCTGATGTGAAATATGGTGTACCCCAGGGTTCTGTTCTTGGCCCCCTGCTTTTCTCTCTTTATATTTCTCCTCTTGGCTAAATTATTCAGAGTCATGGAATTAATTTTCACTGTTATGCTGATGATACCCAGCTGTATGTGCCTATAAAGGCTGACAATGCCTCTCAAATTAGGGAACTAGAGATCTGCTTGTCTTCTGTTAAAAGCTGGATGTCTCGAAACGTCCTGCTTCTTAACTCAGACAAAACTGAAATACTGGTTATTGGCCCAGCGCGATATAGACGCCAGTTCGATCAAGTAACTATATCCCTTGACAACTGTGTGATTTCTCAAAGTGCAACAGCCAAAAATCTGGGTGTCACACTTGATCCTGCTCTTTCCTTTGATCAGCACATTAAAGACATTACAAAGACCGCCTTCACCTTTTCACCTACGCAATATAGCTAGGATTCGGTCTTTTCTTTCCATAGCAGACGCTGAAATCCTTTGTTTCCTCTAGACTGGATTATTGTAATGTTTTGCTTTCGGGGCTACCGCATGCTAGCACTAAAAGTCTGCAAATGGTTCAGAATGCTGCAGCTAGAATGCTAACCAAATCGAGAAGGTTTGACCACATTACTCCAATCTTAGCCTCCCTTCATTGGCTCCCTATTCATGTTAGATCAGACTTTAAAGTTCTCCTAATGACTTATAAAATTCTAAATGGGTTAGCCCCCTCATACCTGTCTGATATTCTTAACCCTTATATTCCCTCCCGTGCTCTGCGTTCTCAGAGTGCAGGGCTGCTATCTGTCCCCAGAGTTAAAAAGAAGTCAGCAGGCTGCAGGGCCTTTTCCTATCGGGCCCCCTTCCTTTGGAACAACCTCCCTATTTATATTAGACAAGCTGACTCAGTTGAGGCCTTTAAATCCAAGCTAAAAACTCATCTTTATGCCTTAACTTTCGGCTAGCATATTATTCTGATTCCTATTTCAGGTTATCATTTTTCCTTTGGCGGGTTGGGTCAGTCTCAATGCATCAGTTATGCTTATTAGTTAGTAAATGTTGTCCATGATGTCCTGCCAACGAGATTACTATAAACCGTCTTAATATTGCTGCATCACTCTAACTGTGTGTTTCTTCCCTCAAGCACATTAGTGCCCAGGCTGTGCTCCTCTGTCCCTCTCTCTTCTAATGTCTCTTACTGCAGGGTTCTGCCTCCGGAGCTGTAGAGTCTCCTGCTGCTCCCATGATCCAGCTCAAATGATGATGCGACAATAATTAAACATTTATTAGTGTTAGTGATAGTGTTAGTGCTACTAATGTTTCACTGTTTTGTAATTTTATTCCTTTAGCTATAATAATAATAATAATTATTATTATTATTACTACTACTATTTACATTTTGACTTAGTCTGTGTATCTGCAGTGTTGTCTTTCTCTTACCCCATCCCCCCACCCCCATCTCTCTGTCTAAACCCAACCGGTTGAGGCAGATGGCCGCCCGCCCTGAGTCTGGTTCTGCTCGAGGTTTCTGCCTCTTAAAAGGAAGTTTTTCCTTGCCACAGTCGCCTAGTGCTTGCTCATGGTGGGATCTGTTGGGTTTCTCTCTGTAAATTTTATAAGATAAAGAGCACGGTCTAGACCTGCTCTGTATGTACAGTGCCTCGAGATAACTTGTGTTGTGAATTGCCGCTATATAAATAAAATTTGACTTGACTTTTAAGAAGTAACTCAATTATACCCAACATCACTGAGAAAAAAAAATCTCCCATTCACAATAAGTGACCTTACACAAATATCCATTACCTTAACCCCTTGATGCCTGAATTATTTACAATTGTATAAAAAAAAATAATTATTTGTGTTTTTGCTTTCAAGCTGATGCTAAATTAAGTAGAGATTGTTAATTTGTCTATAGCACATAAAATAGATATACATTGAGGTATGATGCAAATTAGCGAAAATAGGCATTAATGGTAACCAACGGTAATTTTTTATTGAAGCCACAAAATTGTTTACAATTATTTAGACTATTATTTACGTTATGATTTACACTATTACTACGTAACTATAACTACTGGATGTAGGTCACACTCCAAACGGTCCTACGGTAAACCAGTGCTTGCAAAAGGTTCCTAGGCACGTATTTAGAATGCACAAACCGGCATTGGGGAAATGCATACGCTATCTTGGCTGCAGTCTGAATGCAAACGGTATGATGCGAATTCGCGACAATCGGCGTTAAGGGGTTAAGTGTGAACCTGTTTCATAAACCAATCACACAATTGCCTTTCAATACATGTTTCTTTCAAGATCCTGACTTAAATACACTTACATGTATAACCAGAGAGGGCGGGGATCTTTTATGGAGGTGAATGACTGATATGTCTCTCTGCTTTTAGGGAAAGAGGAAAAACTGTAATAAGCTGTTAAATAATATCCTACTCGTCATACATGAAGAAAATTGAACAACAAAAAGACTTAATTAAAAAACATGAAAACAATTAAAAAACAATCGACAACAACCTGGAAACCACATTTACAAGTAAACTCTCACTTAATAAGATACTGATATATATTTTACTAACTAGTTGAAGTCAAACAAGTGAAACAACATGGAATCAGTGGAATCCCTGCAGCTGAAGGTGGATATCCTTCACACTCCTATAGAGATTAACATCTCATTCACAGACCTATACAAGAAATCATACAGTCCAATTCATGAACCTGAGCAAAATTACAATGATACTTTTCTTAAAAATATAAGCCCACCAATGTTGACTTAAGCCCAAACTGCCATTTTAGATTCACTTCTAACCCCAGTAGAACTCCATAACAGTTTAAATGAAATACCTAATAACAGTATTTATTCCTGTTCTGACTCACATAAAACACAATAATACAACCCCAACTGGTATGAATACAGCTAGTATTTCAGGACTTTATTAAACCAGGTAAGGATCCTCTCTTAATGTCAAACTAACCAAAATCATCACCAGAGCACTACATATTAGGCTTGAGACTGTAATTTCATCAATAATCTATTATGATCAAACAGGCTTCATTTTATTCAGTCTCTTCCACTTCACAACCCTGACAAAAAAACCAGCAATACTCTCTAGACTAGAATTTTGACCTTTCACTAAGTGAATAAGTGTTTTCCACACATTACAAATGACCATGGGTTTACTAATGGTGTATCCTCAAAACGTTTTAACTGCACATGAGAACAAAAGAGATGCACACTCCATTTGGAGTTTAAATCAAAACATTAGCTGTAGTCATCCCACAAAACAATATTTTAAATATGCCACCTTACTATGTTGTTAGACAAAAACACTTTTAAGTTGTGTAGCTGCTTTCTTGTTATGCTTGGGAGTAGGGACACAGGAGTGACGACCCAGAGGCGGGCATGGAGACAGGGCAGACTCTTTTTGTTTTCACAGATTCTTTGTGATCCTCTGATGATTTGTTTGTTGAGCTAGATTCTCAATTAACAGTTTTCGTTTTGCCACCTGATAGCCACAGCTCCATTTTAACTCTTTCCCTGCCAACAATGAGATATTCAATCAAATATGAATCCCCACCAGTGACGACATATAAGATCAATTCTGGACCAAAAACAGGTCAGATGTATAAAGGATAAAGTAGGGGCATCCCCATAGCCACATGGTTGTGGTGCGTACCACATGGGCCTTAGTACCCTGAGTAGGCGGACCCCGGCTTGACTCCTGATCCAGCCGGACCTCTGATCTTGTTGAGGAGCCCAGTTGCAGATGGGAAGAAATTGTCCTTGTGGCGTGAGGTGTTGGTTTTGATGGACCGCAACCTCCTGATCTTTCCTGCCTGCCTCAGGGTCCTGGAGGTGTACAGGTCCTGGAGAGAAGGCAGGTTACAACCGATCACCTTCTAAGCAGACTGGATGGCACGGTGCAGTCTGCCTCTGTCCTTGGCAGTAGCAGCAGTGTACCAGATGGTGATGGAGGAGGTGAGGATGGACTCAGTGATGGAGGTGTTGAAGTGCACCATCATTGTCTTTGGCAGGTTGAACTTCTTCAACTGCCGCAGGAACTACATCCTCTGCTGGGCCTTCTTGATCAGGGAGCCGATGTATAGCTCCCACTTGAGGTCCTGGGTGATGATGGTCCCCAGGAAACAGAAGGACTCAGCCCTAACCCTGAGTCACACAGGATGATGGGGGAGGGTGAAGCTGTGTTCTTCCTGAAGTCTACAACCATCTCCACTGTCTTCACAGCATTAAGCTCCAGGTTGTTTTCATTACACCACATGACCAGCTGGTCAATCTCCCTCTTGTAGGCAGACTCATCCCCACCAGAGATGAGCCCAATGAGGGTGGTGTCATCAGCAAACTTCAGGAGTTTGACAGACTGGTGATTGGAGGTGCAGCTGTTGGTGTACAGGGAGAAGAGAAGAGGGGAGAGAACACAGCCTTGAGGGGAGCTGGTGCTGATGGTCCGGGAGTCAGAGATGTGTTTTCCCAGATTCACATGCTGTCTCCTGTCCGACAGGAAGTCTGTGATCCACCTGCAGATGGAGTCAGGCACGCTCAGCTGGGAGAGCTTGTCCTGTAGCAGTGCTGGAATGATGGTGTTAAAGGCAGAGCTGAAGTCCACAAACAAGATCCTGGCATAGGTTCCTGGGGAGTCCAGGTGCTGTAGGATGAAGTGGAGGGTCATGTTGACTGCATTGTCTACAGACCTGTTGGCTCTGTAGGCAAACTGCAGGGGGTCCAGGAGTGGGTCAGTGATGGATTTGAGGTGGGACAGCACAAGGCACTCAAATGACTTCATTACCACAGAGGTCAGGGCAACGGGTCTGTAGTCATTAAGTCCTGTGATCCTTGGTTTTTTAGGGACAGGGATGGTGGACAGGGATGGTGGTGGAGGCCTTGAGGCAGGCTGGCACATGGCATTGTTCACGGACATCTTCAACACCTCACTGGAGACAGCTGATCAGCGCAGTGCTTCAGGGTGGATGGAGAAACTGAGTCTGGCCCAGCTGCCTTGCAGGGGTTCTGTATATAACTGGTATATAACAATCATGCCATCACAACTGAGACGTGATTATTGATTATTCACTATCATCCATGATATCTTTAATCTTGATGCTGCTCAGAGGGCCACAGGAAGACAAGCAGAAAAGTTGAACACAAACAACAAAATGCAGTCTAGGTCATATAAAAGAGTTAGCAAAGTAAACATTTCCAAACATATATGTGAGTCTGTGCTCTCGGTGTGGATCTAATAATGAAGGAACCTTAGCCTCCACTGGTATTGCCTCGCTCACAATCCCACAGTATCAATTGAATCAATCAGAGCTTATTCTGAAGGTTGGGGTAGGACACCAGGACCTTATTTCCAGATAGAGGCTTGGCATTATCATTCATATTAAACAATAACCCAATGGCACTTATTTTCAGAGAACAATATCAGTGGTTAATCAATAATGCATCCAAGGTTCAATTTGAAATTGATATTCTGCTTGCAGTTAATATCATGTGGCTACTCAGCTCCAGCTCTCTGTCTATGAAGAAATTACCTGGCTAAATAATCAAATGCTATAGTGTGAGTGGCTGCTACACAGCAGATATTTATCTCCTGGGAGGACAGCTTAATATCACAGGAAATATTAATATAAGAGGAGGACAAGCAAATACTTGTGGAGATAAGATGACTGCTATCAAGCAGCTAAACGATTTTTGACTACCACATGTCAATAATAGGAAAGCTTATGCATTTGTAAAAGTTCTGCTTTATTGCTGATTTACATAGAAATTGCCTTATTTTAGACTAAATAAGGACTTCTTTCATTCACTTATTATACTTTTTAGCCAAGGCCTGGGATAAGATATGGTATTGCTTGAGAGCATTTCTATGCTACTGTGGTGCACTGATGGGGCAATTTTTCATCAAATAAGAATGGCCTTCCACTCTATTGTTACATATCAGAGGGATAAATAACACAGCTACATTTATTCAAATACTAGACATAAGAACAGTTTTTAAGGATTTGTACATGATTTTATCTGTTTTGTGAGACTGTACCTTTCCGTTCTTTCTCTCTATACAACCACTGCAAAATGAACATGCAAAGCTCAGAAACTGAACCCAAACTGGTAACGATAGTTGTGTATGGTCTGTCAACACATCTGCCAAATGAACATAAATATATTAAACCACTTAGTCGTGGAAAATCATTTCCAACATAATAATCTTTACTTGTGCTGAGTTTGTGGAGGATGTTTTGTTTATTTATTGATTGGTCGGATTGATCAGTGTGGACTCAGCACTTACAGACTAATGTGGTATGATGTATCCAAAATGTTCACCTTCATCTCGTCAAGTCTGTGAAGGGATCAAATGCATGATGATATGGAATTTAGGATCTCAGTTGTTGTCATGGTTACAACCAAATCCAAGATTAACAAAGTCTTTTAAGGCAAGTATCGCCACTGAACAGCCATCTTTTTTTTTTTTTTAAACCACAGGTTGTACTTCTGCTCCATCAGCTCATCCCACCACAGCCTCTGTGTTAGGTGTAAATAAATACAGTTGATGCACCACACAGTGTTTGTTTTGATGTCCTCCTCTTCCAGGCTTATTCCAAGTCCGTCTGCAGCCGCTGCCACCAACAGTTACAACTGTCCCGACCCTCGACTATGCGCATCCATCAATGCAACAAGGTGATTGGTTCAATATGTTTCCTGGTTCAGCAGTTGACTGGCTGTTTTGGGGAAGGGTAGGGTGGGACATGTGTCACACAACTGCCATCACTGCCGTTACAGACAGTTCTATTCAAGATTCACTAGGTGGTCTGTCTCAACACCTCTGCCCTGTGGTCAGTCTGTAAATAGAAATAAATATTCTCAAATATATAATAAATAAATGAATAAAATAAATATCATCCTAAACATATTGCCAGTTACTGTCACATTCATATCATCATACTACATACTGTAGTATATGTAATCTTCCACAGACAGCCTGGTGAAGCCTGCAGCCAGAACAGATAGATTAACATGTGTTGAAGTGTAGATCTGGACTGTACAGCTGAACGTGTGGGGAACTTGTGACATTTAAATTTAGAACTGTTTTTGTTGTGAGTAAAAGCGTGTGTGTATTAGTCAAACATTATTTTTCCCCTCTAAAAGCTTACAATGGGAGTGTGTTGGAGCATTTTATTTCTTAATCCATGAAATACTATGTGCTGTACTTTTAAAAGCAAAAACAACCTGAGCATCATCAGTATCAGTAACAGATACTGACCTCTGGCCTTGGACAAAGATAGCTTTTAGTCTTTTTTATCCTTAATCCTCAAGTTTCATGCAGACAATTGAGCCGTATCTTTTCAAAGACAGGTGGCCATTGATTGATTGATCAAAAATAAGATGTAGGGTTTGGATGTTTCCTCAGTCGATCACAATGACAAGTTCTACTGCTTTGCCAGCATCCATTCCTCAGTTCTTCCCTCATGCCATCAGGGAAATATAGTTATTTATTTGTGACCTTTAATGACTCAAAATGTGAAAAAGCCCCTCTGATGCTACACTACTACCACACAATAAAAGTAAGTATTGTAATGTGGTCCATCATAAGCCCATATGGTAAATGAATAGAATACTCCGTGGCAGGAGATATGTTATCCACGTAAACAGTGAGGTTGGCGACATGCATGAAATACAGCTGCCTCCACAGACCCCACAAATGATTATTGATGAAAACATAATGGTGGATTGTGTTCTCCCTCTGTGGCTCAGCATCTCTACACAAAGACCATAAGAATAATTATTATTTCAACAGAACAAATATTACCCCTTGGGCTCCAATTATTTTCATGCATTGGCTCCTTCAGTGTCTGACTAGATTCTTTTTAATGATAAAAAACAGTGTTGTGCTTCCACCCTGTGTGTAAAAACTGAGCTGCTGTGTGATGCATAATAAGGCCAGGTCATGGAGATATGGACATGATATATTCACTGTATCTCACTACACAATTGAGCACACAAAGCAAGACAGGAAGTGAGGGGAATGAGTCGGTCTAGAGTTTGGAAGGATGCTGCAGGTGCCAGTTTCTGACTGAAAAACCAACTGAAAACCAAAGCTGTGTTAGTCTGCCTCTCAATACTCTCTAAAATGTTGCACTGCAGGGAACTGATAGGATACATTTTTAGATCTGTATGTGTGTAGTGTCTGACATATTTTGATAACAAATGGCAGAAATTTGCGATGCCACTGAGAGTGAGGGGTGCAGGGAGACCTTTGAGAACTAACTTACTGGTGCAGTCAAGGTTAGTGTGATTACAGCTCCTAGCTGCTGTTTCTCACTGGAATTCTATATATCATGGTATCCAGCTAGAGCTGCTAGTTGTCTATCAATATGTGAATTGTTGTTAAAAAAAAAAGTTTCAGTTTCCAACAAAAATTAAATATTCCCCCAAAAAGAAAGAGAAAGAATAAAGTCTCAGTCCCATTCCTGTGTGTCCCTAGGACCTCCAAATCACTTAGTCCACTGCTGATGTGTATTATCAGCCAATACTGCAAGAAAGTAGTGCACATTCCTTAGATAGGTGGATTGAATTCATTTCATACAAGCAACACTGACTCATCATCACCATATAAAGTTATTCTCTCTGTGTCCACCTGATGAATTCAGTCCAATATTCTGCTTTGTTTTTTCCTTATTATGTTCAGAACATCAGCTGTCAACAGATATTGTAAAACCAACACAAGGAGCCCAGAGCTCTGTAGAACTGAGGAGAGGTGCAGAGTTGATGATAATTCTCTGTTGGTACATCTCTACCAATGTTGACTTTAACATTATCTACAATCATTGGTTATAACAACTTTAAATGATTAATTCAGGTTTTAGTATAGTTTTAGCATTGTATGACAACATTACATTTACAGTATATTCTGAAACATACAAGTTTTAACACTTCACTGCAGCTACATGATGGAGTGAAATATTCAAATATACTTCAATATACTCAAATATATTAATTCAAATATTCAAACACAAGCCAGATGTTTTATGTCTGCAGAATGAAATCAAATAGAAATATTCAAGATGCTTGGAATAATTTAAATACATATCTCCAAATTGCATGTTGCATGACCTAAACTACATATGGTTTAACTAAAGGTGTGTCTGCAGAGTTGACGAGGTCAGTTACTTAATATGGAATGTGTAATGTAATTATTTATGTATATTACATTGAATTGACTCTTCTAATTTAGCATTATATATTATTGAATTAAATTTTTTGTCCACATAACTCCTCCATACACATTAGGCCATATTTGTGCTGCAGCAGCAAAATCAGTGATTGATGCATTTCATGGAAAATGACCAAATGCAGCGCAGAAGACTCACACCAACTTTTGCTCCATGCAAAGACTAGTATCATCAAAGACAGTGTAAAGTTTATTCCAACTAATTGGCAGCAACATAAAAGGGATATTGAACAGCACTGGAAGACACAGAAAAAAATCTTTTCTTGAAATTTGTCTGTTTTCTTTCATACGGCAAAAACAAAGCATTTGCTCGTTAATGATGAAAGAGCTCCATAACTCCCATGTTGATTGACGATCACTGAGATGTATGACACCTCTCAACTTGTCATAGAGGAGTTATTTGTACTCTGCTGCGATCCATTCTGTGAGGAAAGACCAGATGTCCCATCTTAATTAGGCCAGCAGTGATGTTTTTAATGACTTCTAGCCCATTACAGGCGACAGAAGAGTTTTCAGATCTTCCTCCTGTCACTCCTGTGGGCCTGCTCCTCTTTGTCTTAGGCTGGAATGTGAGTTTTGACACATATAAATCCTCCAAAGACAGTCAGGGAGAGAGACAAGATGCACTTGTGTTTGTGTATGTGTTTGTGTGTGTAGGCATGCACACATAAATGAGAGCTGGAGACAAAGAATTGTTGAATCTGTTGTTGAAAAATGAGAGCAACTTTCCCTAATGTGTTCTGTGTTCGTTCATCGCGCACACTTCATTTATGGGAATGTGGGCATGTATTATAAAATATATTTAATTCATGGTATATAAAGTTGAAAAAGTAGGCCATCGTAGTTGATGCAGGATCTGCTGTGTGTGCTCCTTAAATAATAGTGCAAAGGAAGGAAAAAAAACACCCTCCAAGGAATCTGTGTAGTTCTCTCTCTAAGGTTTTGAGTCAGACAACACCTTCTATTCCCTTTCTTCCCTTCCCTTTTGCTTCAGCTTTCTTTCTTCTGTTTGGTTATTCTGTAGTTCTACTCCCCGACTTTTTTTTCCCTTCTTCTTTTTTTCTGGCAGTCGAGACTCCATAATATTGTCTTATGTCTTCTCTCATTCATTTTAAGTAGATCATGGCTCAAAAATGCTCCCTATGAAATAGCATCAGAAAAGGCAGCTCATTTTAGAGCTGCAGATCAAATATGAATATAGTCTATTTGCAGTGATGTCTGCTCTGTGATGTGTCAATGAGTAACATCTGCACTGCTGTGCTGGAGGAGGCTGAGGTGAACAGACACACCACCTTCTTGTCCTATCTGTAGCACATGAACCACCTCAAGGTAAAGTTTCTGAACAAATGTTATTGCTTGCTGTAATGAGGGTATAAAATGTAATTAATATTTTAGAATAAGTCCTATTTTTCATTTCTGAAACCCACTGTGGGGCTTCTTTTCAAAGGGTTTCAGTCAAGACCCAATGGGAGATTCAATTGACTTTAATCTTGCATTCGTTTGAAAATTTGAGCCCATTAGTTAACTTTGCCTTCTCAGTGCAGTTTTCATTGCATTTCAATGAAGCCGCTTTCCTGTGGTGTTAAAACACTAATAGATGCTTCAAATAGCAAATGAGAGAGAGGGAATATGAGCATGAGAGAGAATAAGAGAGGAAGGAAAAAGGAGATGGGGAGAGGAGGAGATAGTTAAAACAGTCAAAAATATTATTATGAAACATCTATATTTTCAATTTGAACATTACACACACACACACAACACACACGCAAGGTATGTGATCATATTGTTAATGATATATTGTTTCATTATGTGCTGGAGTGAATCATTAGTAGACTGAGACACAACATGGCTGATGGATGCAATATATTGTGACTGGAGCAGGGAGTGGCCAAAATAACCATAATCAGTTAAAGGAATGACAGTGGGACCTGAATTATTCTCTTTGATGCCAGGTGGACCTCAAAAGGAACACTCTCTAATTGCCACAGCTCTGTACTGTTTCTCTCCTCTCTCCACTTTTTCTGGACAGTGTTCACATGTCTCTCTTTCACCTGCTGTCACTGTACTCAGCCTGAGACGAACTTTGGAGATATCTCCACCTAAGGCTAGTTCATTTCCACTCAGTATGATGGATGTGAATGCTCTTCATACAATATATCCCCTTTAGACTTTAAGTTCTGAGCATCTCAGAAATTGCCTTTTTGTGGATTCATGAGCGAGGGCATTGAAAACTTCCCAGCAGTGCTTTCACCAAACATTTTTCAAAAGGTGTTTGTGTCACCAAGCTCATCTAGCTCTCCACTCAGCTAGTCCTTCCAACCAGCTGCCTCACCCAGTCACAATAGGCAAGACATCCACTGGGGTCAGTGGATGGAACTGCATCCACTCCGTCCACTGCCCTAAACCAAATGTCATTATGCTTTTCATCACAGGATAAACAGCTCTCTTTTTCCCTCAGAATCCCCATTAATGAAAAGTAGGTCAAATGCAGATCTCAAAAAGGAATGCCAAAATTTCCCACCCCTGCACTACCCCTGTCGCCAGCCTGACCCCATGGAAAAACTTGCAGAGAAGAAACTCTCTCCAGCAATTTGTCATGCTTCTCAGCAAGCTCTGGCTCACATTAAATATATGTACACATCAAAGGAAATGATGAGAATGGCTATTTCACAAGTACTCTGCATTGTTAGATTACTTAAATGCCTCTCCTGCTGGTGAGTGAGGCTGCGTCAAAGGGAAATGAGTCAACAGATCCTATAGACATGCCAAAGTATCCTGTGGATTTTCTAGAATCAGCCTGGTTGGGTTTGTGGGATCCATCCTACCACAGTGCAGTCGCTCCTCAAATGAAAGCTCATGTTGTTGTTTCCACTGCCTCTGTTTAATCAAGCCTTCCCCTCCCCCTCTCCAGCATCTTCACAAGCTACTGACACAATGCCTGACTAATCCCACGCCCAGCTTTGGGATATGGCACCCACACAGTCAAATGAGCAAACAAAGAGCCTAAGTCCTCTATACTGGATTAGGGAGGTATAGGAATAATGGTGGGCCATAAATACCCAGTCAGTGACTGTGGCTGCTGCTGGCTAACCCCAGGCACCCAGTCTCACCAAGCCAAGTGTCAGACTGTCTGAACCCAGCCAAGCTCAGCCCATCTGTTTTGACCCTGGTACTGGACCTCTAGTAAAATACAGTGTTACACTGACCATCATCAGTCTTTTCCATGATGGTTTCAAGAAGGCCTTCCAATAGATGCCTGACAGACTGTGGCATCAAGAGTCATCTGTTACCTGACTGGATGAACTCGCCATTCACTAGACTGTCAGCAGTCTCTGCACCTCGTTTTAACCACAGGATTGATGTGTGTCAGACAGACCAATCAACTAAGTTTGTGCTTTTTAAAATTTTTATAAAAACTGAGAGACCAAAACCAAAACCTGTGGGTATGAGTAGTATTAGCTGTTTCCCTCTGATTCCACTCTTTATGCTAAGCTAAGGTAACCATGTCCTGACTCCAGATTGGTGCTTACACATAATCACAGTGATTCAACACAACATTATGTGTAAAAACTGCTTTTCTGCTCAAAACGAGATTTTAAGTGCTGGAATCTGAACGTTTGGGTCAATTCTCTACCATGACTTAACAGGCAAGACTCTGAGGTAACCTCCTGTAACTGTGCTAACAGCCAGCATCAGGCTAATGTTAACAAACCTGATAAGCACAAGCAGAAAAACGAGGTCTGTGATAAATAGCACAACACAAATATACACTCTCTCTCAAAGGGCCATGGATGTGCTCTGAGTGACTCCTTGACTTTCCAGGACAGAAACAACAATAACTGCTCATGGCTGGTTAGCTGTGACTACACCGTTCAGTCAGGTGCCCCCATGTTACCTAACCCATGAGACACACACTACATAGCCATGAAGCCATGTCTCCTGAAGTAATTTGGTAAGATGTGAAACAAAGTACAGCTGAGGCTGATAGGGAAGTCATTCATTATGCAGGTCCTGGGTAAATTAATATTTTGACCTGATGATGGTTCTAGATTTAAAAAGCATGGGATCACCAAAGTCAGTAAGACTCAGTCTCTAGTCACCATCACTATCTGTGCCAAATTTCATGGCAATTCTCCCAACATGCAACACAGGTCCTGGAATCGAATCATGGACATTTCAGTTATGTGATTACCCCCCCCCCCCCCCCCCCCCCCCCCCCCCCCCCCCCCCCCCCC